>CAUYRB010016737.1:0-54429 GCA_963574695.1 Propithecus perrieri
CAACTACACAGGTAATATGAGAAATTCTAGCCGTTATTATGTTGGTATGGGGAATTTAATGTCTTTCAATATGAAGCAACTCAGTATTTAATTCCCTAGTTTACAAAGGAAGATTTACTATGAAGTTTTGGTCGTGTATTCATGTACACTTTCTACAGTTAAGATATATCAAATTCACTCAATTAAGACAACGGTCACTTTCTATTCCAATTCCCATTTCTACCACCACCACTACAAAATTTTTTTTTTTTTTTTTTTTGAGACAGAGTCTCACTCTGTTGCCCTCACTAGAGTGAGTGCCATGGCATTAGCCTAGCTCACAGCAACCTCAAACTCCTGGGCTCAAGCGATCCTACTGCCTCAGCCTCCCGAGTAGCTGGGACTACAGGCATGCGCCACTATGCCCGGCTAATTTTTTCTAGGTATTTTTAGTTGTGAGATAATTTCTTTCTATTTTTTAGTAGAGACGGGGTCTCGCTCTTGCTCAGGCTGGTCTCGAACTCCTGACCTCAAACAATCCGCCCTCCTCGGCCTCCCAGAGTGCTAGGATTACAGGCGTGAGCCACTCCGCCCGGCCTACAAAAATTTTAATACATACACTCACACCATAATGCTGAGGCTGTGGGCATGTTGAGTATCAGGTTAAGGCAAAGCTGTGTTGTGATATATTTGATTTGGGTTAGTGGAACAGGCTAGGCCCAGAATATAGAATTCTGGTACATAGGACCACCATCTTTTTTCTATTCTGTCTTACCTTCCAGGCATGTGTGGTAAATTTAAACAAAATTATACTGGTATATCAAGCAGGAAATGGCTATCAGACAACATATACTTAATTTTTCCAATAAGTTTTCCCAAGTTTGAGCTTCTGATTCTTTATATTTCACGGAAAATAAAAGCAGAAACTTTTTTTCCTATGGGGGATGAGATTATCAGTTTTCATTGCATTTTGAAATATGAGCTCAGAATAGGCAAGATGTTAGGTTAGTGGTAGTTTTTTGTAAAGCAGACACAATCTAAGAAAAACTAGAAATATGTATTCAGTTGAGACCTCATCAGAATGATATATCTTCAGTAGTAAAGATACGATAGTTTATGAGAAAGATATTGATCATCTTGTGAAATAAATGAGCTTAAATTGCCATTTAGTTTATCGCTGGACAGATAATTTCTTTGGCATTAGTTTAACTTTCATGCTCTATTGATACTTATAAAAGCTTTTATTTTTTCTAGGATATATCAAGGGACCAAAACAGATTCTCATTGTCTACCTAAAAGCAGGGATATTGGCAACAATTATTCTCTTTGAAAATGAACGGTCAAAAACAATATGCAATTAATATGAATTTGAACAAAAGTATTGACAAACGTATTTTCAAAAAAACAAAAATCTCATTACCTTAATGATTGTACTAAGCAATTCACTTTTCAAAAAGTCGTATATTTGGGAAGTTTACCTATTCTTGGCACAATGCAATGCTTATCGCCTTCCGGTCTATCTCAGAAATTAAATAAAAACGTTTAGTTCATTTTCTAAAATCTGTATTATTCTTCTGACAGCTATCTGCTCATGACTCTACCATTTTTCTGCATAAAAGCCACAGTTTCCAGTAATGTTGAGTTTAATGTTAAAGCTACTCATTTTACATTATATTTGAATGATGCTTAATAGTTTCTAAATTATTTTATCATACTATCTCTCTTGATACTATGAATGTGTCAGGGATTAGCTCGGATTGCTAAAGTATTATCCTACAATGGCAGAATTGTGAGTTTTAGTTTTTATTGTACAGTCAATTTTACTTTTTCCAAGATTGCAAATAATGCCTACAATACTAGTAGATTTACACATGCATTACAAAAACAAATATAATAAATTGGGGGAGATAGGAATTATTCTAGTACTACAATTTTTAAAAAATGGAATTTGTTATTTTATTATAAAAACAAAGGAGGAGTTCTTACATATAGACAGTATTATGAACATATAGGTATATATAATCAATGTATGTACTTTTGTAGCTAAATATTATAGAATCAATATGTGTCACTAAAGGAACTATAGGGTTTTCTTCGATGGAAGAGAAGCAAAAAGGAAAAGAAACTTGAAACATTGCCTGGAGATGTCTTTGTCACCTAAAAGTTTCAAGAGTCTGCTAAATAGATTACTTCCAAGATACCCAAAGAATTTCTTAATTAAAATTATATTTATGTATTGTATCTTCAGAGATAATTACATTCAATACTAGTTTTTACTTGTAAAAACATACTCGTCTTGCCAAAAAAAAATAACTGAGAAGCAGAGTAGAGTGAGTCAATCAACCTTGATGTGGTATTTTTTGTCAGAAGAGTTAGCATTAGTTAAGGAAACTCTGAGGATTATCAACTGATATATGGATTGGCCCAACCTCTTTTTGTTTTAATTGAATGTGAAAAATGATGACAAAGTAAAACAAATGTGTATTTCTTCCCTAGAGTTCACTATACAAAATATATGAGATAAATTAGATCACAAAATCAACTGAGAGGTGGCACCGTATTCACTTGATATTATTCATCTGTTTCATGGTGATGCTTACTCTGATTTAAGCAATCACTGAATTACTAAATTGAACGTTTTCATTTTTAAATACAAATTACTCTCACATGCCTGCATCCCAATGATAATTATTATTCCTAATTATTACTAGGAGTCAGCGTCAAAGAAAAGATCTGCCGTTCATTCATCATCACTAAGCTATGATGATAACATCGCAGTTACTCAAGCTTACAGTTGCAAAGTTGCAACAGACAACAATGGAAAGGAAATCCTAAGGAACCCATCAGCCCACACTTACACCAAGAATGTATTTGTTGCTATGCAGTGTATAATATCCTTTGAATACTTAAAACCATACAAAGATTTAGAAAAACTGATTTTGTTAGAAGAGCACAAATACATTTGACTCGTATTTCCAAAAGCTTTACTATCTCAGCACCAAATAAATCCAGATGAAGCTAAACAAGGCTATCCACGAGCACATATAATCCTGGGGTTTTATTCTGACATTTTAGGGAGGAAAATCAGGAGTTAAACATTTACACATGCCCTAAGCACTTCACAACACTGACAGTGGTCAAGACATTTGAGGATAAAGTTCTATGGAAGAATTACCCAGTAGTAGAGAAGATAATCTCAAATAAGTGGGCAAATTCCCACGTTCAACACCTGTTCCACGTTCCAGTGGAAAAGTGAAAATAAAATAAAATAAAGTTGTGAAACACTATTAGAGTGCAGTGACTTCCAGAATGGCAGTAAAGACCTCCAAAATCTGCTCCTCCATAGAAGTAATGAAAACACTCACAAAAACTGTCAAAATTAGCTTTTTGAAATTCTGGAAATTAACCAAAAACTTTCAACACTCCGAGGAAAATTTATTCAAGAAAAATTAACCTCACTAAAAACAGCAAGGCTTGTAGCATTTTGACATGCCCGATTCTCATCCCACTCTCCCCAATTCCACAATAACCTTAAAATCCAGCAGACTGGCAGCCACTACGAGTAGCAAACTGGTTTGGGATCTCCTCAGAAAGTTCATCCCCAGATACTTAATCTGTCTGGCAGCTCCCGGGGAAAGTCCATTGGCAGAGCTTCTCCTTATTTGACCAGATTCAGAGTATATTCAGTAGGAAAAGTCTTATCTCCAAGATATTTGTTGAAAATAACTGTTTAACATCACAACTGTTGGTGACAGTTGAGGAAAACAAGAGGCTGGCCAAAAAGGAAGATTTGGAGAATGAGATGTTCATAGTGGGCTTTGAAAAGTTCCAATGTATTCCTGGGGCTCAAGAAGGGTCCATGTATGTGCCCAGGAAGACACAAGAAGACTCTAATCTCTCACTTATAGCTGAATTTGAGGTCCTGAATAATCAGGAGTGAGAGGTAAGGCACAGTTTTAAATTGCTTGAATGTTAAAGGCATGCTCGAATACACACAGAGCCCCTCTACAAAGGGTGGGGACATTGCTTCAAGGAAATATTGGTTCAAGGAAATCTCGGTCCAATCGTTAGGTGACCAGTAAGTACAAACAGAACCATTGTGAGATAGCACTCCAGACCTATTAGAATGTCTGTTATCAAAACGATGAAAAATAAGCATTGGTGAGAATGTGGAGAGAAGGGAACACTTGTACGTTGTTGGTGGGAATGTAAATTCTTATGGCCATTATGGAAAACATATACGAGTGTCTCAAAAAGCTAAAAATAGAATTCCTATATGATCCAGCCATCTCGCTTCTGGGAATATATCTTAAAAAAAAATTTAAATCGGTGTCAAAGAGATATCTACACTCCCTATTCATTGCAGCATTATTCACAACAGCCAAGATAATGGCCTCAACTAAGTGTCCACAGGATACTTTATCCATATATTAGATAAAGAAAACGTGGGAAAATATATGTATTGTTTGTATATATATATGTGTGTATATGCATTGTGTTTTTTATATAATACATGCACAATGGAACACTACTCAACCTTGAAGAAGAAAATTCTGTCATTTCCAGCAACATGGATGAACATGGAGGACATTATGCTAAGTGAAATGAGCCTGGCACAGAAAAACAAATACTACATGATCTCACTTATTTGTGGAATCTAAGAAGGGCAAACTTATAGATGTGTAGAGTAGAATAGTGGTTACCAACAATGAGGGGTGAGGGGGTAGGGAGGATGAGAAATGGGGAGATGCTGATTAAAGGGTTCAAAGTTTCAGTTAGACATCAGGAGTAAGTTTTCGCAATCTATTACGCAGCATGGTGACTATAGTTAATAATGTATCGTACATCTCAAAATTGCTAAAAGAGTGGTTTTAAACATTCTCACACAAAATGATAAATATGTGAGGGGATGGATATGTTAATTACCTTGATATGATCATTCCACAAAGTATACATACATCAGAACGTCATGCTGTACGCCATAAATACATACAATCATTGTTTGTGAAATTTTTTCAATGTTGAGGGTAGTTTGTACGTTACGTTAATAAGTTTAGATTTCTGCTGAATACAATGTACAATGAGTAATGAATGAAATTTAAGGGAAGAAATTTTCAGATTTGGATTTTAAGAAAATGGACTCTGGTTGCAATGTGAAGAATGAATTGAAGAAAAGCAAAAGTAGGAAGAGGGAGGCCACTTGGGAGTCTGTTGTACATGAGACAGATGACGACAGTTTCAAAGATGAAGCTACACTGAACTGTAAAAGATGATGTAACAGAATAAAATGGTGATTTTGAACATTTTTGGAAGACTATTTGGTTAATTAAGTGATGTAGCACATGGAAGCCCAGGAAGGAATCAAGAATAATGCCCAAGTTTCTTTCATTACTCTCAGAAAGGCATATATATATATATACACATACACACACACACAGACACACACACACACACACATATATATATGCCTTAGATTTCATTCAACTATTGCAAATGGTCCATATATGTGAGTATATAGACTTTTACAGGAAAGAAAAAAGCATCATGCAATATATTCCCTTCAGAAATCAATATCAAAGTAACATTTTCCTATTGTTTGAACTAGTATGTTCCATTTTATTACCCAGTAAGAGCAAACCCAACAATCGTGTTCCTTTTTGCACAGGACACCAGAAAGCTCCAAGTTTTGTTTTCAATTCTATTAACTTTTGTTTGCTTAGTTGTCTTGTGTAACCATCTTCTCCCATTCCTCACCTTTGTCACATACCCATACTTTCTTGATTTTATTTTTATGATATGCAAATTTTAAACGGATGTTATAAATGAATACCAATGCTGTTTGTTGACAGTCTAATTAGGACAGAAAAGATTAACATACTTAAAGCACTGTACTAATAAAATTAATGCAAAGAATATATAAAATTAAAGAGGAATTAAAAATTAGAAAATCACTCAAACAAGTTAGGGAATTAAGACGAAGTTATTTAACATAAAACTATTGATTAATTTGTAGGATTGCTGCAGTCAGAGCTAAACAAATTTAGTTTAAACCTGACATTTAATAAGTATGGAAAAGAAAAAATAAACACCACTAGAAATACAAACAATTATAAAACAATTCAAGCTTTTTAGATTGCTAACAGAGGACATTTGGTCATAAATTTAGTCAACCTTCTGAACACTTAAGTATCAGGAATGATGACTTATTTATCAAATTGTTTCTTAAAATCATTATATACTTTCACAGATTGAATGGATTTGGAATATATTTATAGCTTGAGATTCTAATCTTTCCACTATAAATCTATAATATTAAGACCATTTAAAAATCAATAACTGTAGTATTGTAATACTTATCTTTCTGGCAATTTAATACAAGTTGTAAGTACCTATGCATATACAAACACATACTTCTTTGTTCACTGGACAAAGGGATAATTCACATCCCAGGTGAGTTGGAGAGGACAACAAGGTACTGTGTGAAATTTCATCACGTTACTCAGAACAGTACACAATTTAAAACTTAGGAATTATTTCTAAATTTTTTGTATTTAATATTTCAGACCATGGTGTAACTGAAACTGCAGAAAGTGTAACCATGGCTAAGTGGGGCTACTGTATTGGAAATGAAATGCAGGCTTTCTGCTTAGGGACTGTGAGGAGGCTACGCCAGCCCTTCATAGGTGACTTAGGTGGATGCTTTTTCAGAATGTTGCTCAAAGAGTGCCCAGACTTTAACTTCAATTCCTAAATGTTCTTTCTCCCCATTCCTACAAAACACATCCAGAGCCCCCACGACATGTATTATAAGTGGAGAGATATAATCCAAAGTAATAAGGTAGCCTTTTGCCAGGAGATGAATAAAAAGGTTTTATAATATCTCTGGTTTTTATGGTTTTGGAAAACAAGTTCTGTCGTTAGGAGAGTAAAGGCATTATTCATAGTCATCCAACAAAATTAAATGTCCCTTGAATTTCACTTGTATATTTATGTGTTTTCATAGACTCTCATGTTTTGCATTCTCTCCTGTTGCTAAGATCTTCCTATTTTTTCCCTTTAGGAATGTGAAGGTGCTATTCTGCGATGCGTGGAGCGGAGGAGGGTATTTTCATACTCCAGCCCTTCCCCCATGTCTGCCTTGGTGCAAGTCTGGGGAGTCAACCAGGTCTAGAGAGGCTATTAATCATGTTGGTATCATTTAGGGATGATGTCACTGTGGGAAAAGACATACTTCAGGCTTAAAGAAACATGAATGTAACATAACAAATTGAATATTCACATAAGAAATCATGTCTCCAAATTATCTTGGTCTTGCATTAACGAGCCTCTTATCTGTGCCATGGCTCTGATGACACAGCAATAAATAAGCCTTCTACATCAGCACCCCAAATCTCCCTCTTGTCTATGGAATGGTGGGATTCATCTGATATAATAAAACCATAATAATGGAAATTAAAAAATACATTCATTTTCTCCCTCCCCTTCCTTGACCTTAGCCAAACAAATCCTTACATATTTCTGTTCTATACCCCAAATTCAACCTTGCAATTACTTCTTAATTGGCTAACAAGAACAGTTATGAGATAATTGGGATGGTGTGAATAAATAATTGGAAAGCAAAGCAGAACCATCTCCCCTCGTGACCACATTTATGAAATTTTGCCCATTTTCCTACTAAGCCATAAACTGAATAACTAAGAGGTTACTGTATTAATTGTTCTACATGAAACCCTTAAAATGACCATCTCAACCTTCTTACTTTATGTGAGGAAATACAAAAAAAAGCATAAAGAAATTGAAATAGTAATAAAATACTCAATTCAACAGCACATCAAATCATTTGTAGAACACTGCATCTATACAGGAGAGGAAGCAACGAAGGAATTTTTAAATGAAGAGCTTACAAAATTCATTTATCTACTATAGGGACAGGTCATTATTTCTCAAATAATTTTACAAAAGTCTTCCACCGCAGTGACTGGGTGCTGTTTCTGAAATGAATTTGCTACCATAGCTGTGATTACACAGTGTTGTTGTTGTTTTTTAAAGTAGGCTGCAGATCCTATTATGACGATTGATTAGAAATGAAAGGATAAAAAAATAAAAAAAAACATTACCACCATGACTTTACCAAATAACAAAGCAGCAGGTAAGAATAATCTCTCTACCTATCATTTCCAATATCACTCCTAATATCATTGTCTAGCTTTTCAAGCTGTTTGACAAACAAACAATATTGCAACTTCTCAGTGAGGCAGCCAGGGTAATATTAGAATGAACGAATTTTCTAACCCTCACAGCAATACACTCTGTAGAAAATCATTAGATACTAAAGTTGTATTACATTTTGCAAGGACTCCAAGGTTACAAAAACTTTGTAGGAGCTGGATAAATGTTTCCAACCAATTATAGTCTTGCAAATAACTTAAATAATGGTTACACATTTAAATGTTTAAGTTGTAAAGTCTTTGCTGATATTATAGAATCAGACTATAGAGAAAACTATACATATTTTCTCCTTTCTACAAAACTAAACAAGTATGGCTTATATGGAAGTTTTTCTATCACCTCAAAATATAAAGTATCTGTCCATGAAGAATATAAACCTCTTTTACTATCATCAGAGGAATCAATGAACTACAACAGACTTTGTTGCATTGACAAGCTTAAATTAACTGCTGAATCTGATTTGTAAAAAGAGATGAGCTTTATACAAGGAGTATGAAATGACATCAATTTTATTGACAGAAACATCCCACCTCTAGTTTACTAGCTCTCTTATTTAGTGCACACCAAAAGAAGGCTCTGGATCTTTATTTTGAAGATGTCATTACACCACCATAACCCACTTTTTCTATTCTACTTGTTTTTCAAGAGAATTCTGATTAGCACATAAATCATCTGAAATCTTTCCTATCTCCAGTTTAACTCTTGGGTAATGAGGGAAGGTATTCAGTAGCTCGATATGTTGGGTTAGTTCTACACAGTCTTTATTGGGTGAGAGAAAAATACTGGAAGAAACATTAAAATGCTTTCAGGAACAATTACATACACCCATATTTTTCAGATAATTCAGAAAAACTAACAGCTCCTTTTCCGCAAATCCATGGATAATGAAACTTCAGCTAGTCACAATACCTTAAGGGAGGAAGACAGGATTCAAATTAGTTTCAAAAAGTTATTTACTGATTACCTGTCCGAATTTTATATTCAAATAAGCTTATATTCTAACTGAAAGGAACCTCTAACTGAATGCTTCCTCAGGGGAAACACACTGTTTCACTTGTGCATGCCGAAATGATATTTAGAAACTATAGTTCATCTTCCATTTCCACAGATATTTTCTCTGAAGTACTATGGCTCCTTATATGGATAGGGTCTGTTTCAAATACTCTCCCTTTGTTTTCCATGGCTCTGTAATACGCAGGCTTTCAAGTTTTCCATTTCAAAGAATGGTCTTAGAGAAGAAAATACAGACTTTATAGTGTATCTCTGCAAAGTCATATATTTCTAACTTGACCATCCTATTGGGGTTCAAAATGTACCCCCCATGTCCAGTCTTTTTATTGACATTCTAAGCACCATCAAAATAAGGTGGTTTATATCAGGATACTGCTTAAGAAAAATTCCTTCAACTGGGACAAAAACAGATACCTTTAGCCTAGCCTGGTATAGCCCTTTGTCTATCAGTCTCTGAAGCTGCAAACAAGACCTGAGCTTGTTATTATCCACTTCTGTTCAGTAGTCCCCTGACATCTCTTATCTCCCTGAGCCCAAATCCTAGAAATCATTCCATAGAAATCAGAGCTTTGCCTGAGGGTTCAAATCTGCTTGTTAGAAAATGTTAAGCTGATAAAATGACAATGAAAAACCTGGAACAAAATGTGGTTTTGTTGTGGTTAGTTCCTTCAGTAAGAGTTCTTTCTACATACTCAGAGACAACTTGCATTTTTTTCAGTAAAAACATTAAGAGTATCAAATGCTAGGGCTGCAAGAGAATTATCTAATTTGTCTCCCTCTCATTTTGCAAATGACAGGAAGTTAGGCCCAGAGAGTTGAAATGATACTTCCAAAGGCTTATTTTTTAAATAGGGATATCAGCTTATAGAGTTTATACCTACTTAGTTTCAGAATGACCAACCCGTAATTTGAATACTGGGTGTAACAAACTTACTCAATGGATATCAAAATTCTGTAGCAATGAGATTAAAATAAATCTTCACTCCAAATCAAGTGTGGCCCGTATTTCTATATTCTTCCTGGGTGGGGAAGTTACATATCATGTTTTGATTTTTGAAATAGATTCACAACAAAATCATTATAGCACTTTAGCATAAACATGGAATACTAACTTATAAGTATTTGCATAAAATTTGCATGCATTAAATATTATGGAACTTAAGCAGCATCTCAAAAGTGTATTATTTTCTTTCAAAGAAAGTCTATAAAATGTAATAAGGATAATAGTTACAATTATAATAAATGGCTATCACTTGTATAGTGATGACTTTGTACCAGACATTGTATTAAACACTTTACATACATTAACTCATTTGATCTTCATATTCTATTACTTCCATTTTACACATGTAATAACTCAAATACAAATTGGTTAAGTGCCTTACCCAAGGCCACATATCTGCTACATAGCAGAATCAGTTTTCAAATCCTGTTAGAATGGCTCTAGAATTCAAGCTCTAGAAATAGACACATATTTATTTTTAGTGGTTAAATAACAGAGAAAAAAATTGAACAAAAAATCAAAAATAAATACCCATTATTTCAGCTTAGAAAATGACAATGATATAGAACAAAAGCTTATTTATGTTCTAACTGCATGATGTGTAAAAAAGAATCCAACTTTTCCCTTGTCTGATGAACCTAATATTCTCACAGTCCAGCAGCTTTGGACATGGCTGAGTCTATAATTAAGGTGATTCAGATGTAGTAAAAATGTCATTTTGTAGAATTTTTAACCTTTAAAAACATTCTTTAAATAGACCAGAAATACTCTGTCTGATGAATCTCAGGTGATATTCAACTAACACTGCTGTATGAAACAATAAAGATACTTGAGTTCTAGTCCTGATTTGGAACATTTTAAACCACGTAACCTCTACAGACTTCATTTTCTTCATCTATAAAATACTGGGGTTGAACAAAATGATCTCTAATGTCCCTATCATCAACTTGAATTTATGATAGCTTTACAAAATGACAAATCCTTTATAATATATTTGCTTCTGGTCAAGACACTAAAGGCATTAGGGAGTTATTGGCAGAATAAGGACAGAGCTGTGGCCTGACCAGTGTGGCAAAAAGCCTGGAGTTCACTCAAAGTTCCAAGTTATTAATTTACTAAGAAAAGCCACCTTGTTGATGTAACACCAGCTGTTACTGTTATTTTATTTCTACTTTGTGCTTTTTACTGAGAGCTTCTTGTTGTGACTTGTCCCTTTACCTTTGGATTTTTTTTTCCTTCAACTTTTTTTTTTTTTATTTCAGGGTATTATGAGGGTACAAACATTATGGTTACACTTTATGTCTTTGCCTCACCCAAGCGAGGGTTAAAGGCATGCCCTTCCCCCTACAATGCTCCCCATGTCCTTTAGTTGTCCTTTAGTTTACCCCCCCATCCCCCTAATTCCTGGAGAGTATTACTGCTATGTGAGCACCATAGTGTTGATCAGTTAGTACCAATTTGATGGCGAGTACAACCTTCTTCAACCCCTTGTTAGATGGCTCGGACCAGAATTGATCAATTCCTGTATCATCACTTGTCCCCAAATGATTCTTTAGCTTTATGTACACACACAGCTTCCTGACTGCTGGATTAACCCAATTTTGATGTCTCCTCCCTGATGTCCAGGGGTTTGAAATATTAATGCTTATTTGGGTAGATTTATTTGGATTTCTTTTAACAGAAATATTTGTATTTTCTTTTTTAGCCATTTCATTGACTGTCTTTCAATTACGCATGTTTAATCTGATTGCATCGTAATTATAACAGCTGGAATAAAATGAATTGATACAAATATGACTAGTTGTATAATCTGAACATAGTCTTATGTCCATAGGTTCTTTATCAAAAATATTGAAGAAAGTGAATCTCCCTACTATTCTTTCATTTAGGTAATCCCCACCCATCTTTCCTTCTCTGAGATACTTTCAGGGCACCTCTAATAGCAAAAATGTTTTTATAATGATATCAAAAAATGATTTGCTTTTTTCAATGTGTTCACATTTGCACTGATGATGTAAAAGAACAGTAGGTAAAATTATTGGAGCTTTAGCACAATCAAGGTTGAGGTAGGGCACCGAGCCGTTGTAGTAGTCATTTATTCTTTGCCTCCACGTACTTACAGAAAAAAGAAAAACACTGCCAATTTCACTTAAGAATATCTATGATATTTCTCAGTAAAATATTAGTAATTTCATTAAGCGCCAACCCTTGAACACCCGTCTTTTTAATAGTCTGTGTGATAAAATGGAAAGCAGGTGTAAAAAATTTCTGCTGCATCTGATGCTTATATGATTGTCTCCAGGAAAAGCACTTGCGCGACACAAACTGCAAGCTGAAACAGCCACTTTTTTCATAGGAAACACTTTTACTTGCAAAAACCACTAACAACAACAACACAAAACCTGTGGCTATTCAATTTGCATATTTGGCAGGCATTGTCTTGAAAACAAAGTAAGCCTGTTACTTGTATCAGTTACCTTGAGTTTGACAGCTTCCTAATACTTAAAAGACTCTTCTAATGAGATGGATAGTGATTTAAAGGATGTGGTTTAAAATACATATATTATGTAATAAGTCAACATTTCATAAGATGCATAACTTAGTGGACCAGTACCTTCCAAATGGTCAATGCATGATGTTACAAAATCATACATGGATAAAAAGAGCCATTCAAAGTGCAAGATAAGCACTTTATGTAACACAATACAAAAATATCATTGATGTGCTTTCCTATTTCACTTTACAACTAATCTTTAAGTAACTACCATGTGCATATCTATGAGGTAGTATCAAATAAGAATATCAAATTAATTTAAAAGTCTATTAAAATATTTTTCCTTTATTTTCATATAATTGTGAAGGTCTATAAGAAATACTAAGGGGAGTCCTTCAGAGTGTCATGGATAGACACTAGACAGTAACTAGAATCCACATACAGAAATAAAGAGTACTGGTAAAGGTAACTATTAATATATAAGTAAATATAAAAGACATCATAAGTGCATATTTTGTTTATGACTCTCTCTTCTGATTTAAAAGAGAGCTACATAGAGCAATCATTATAAATTTCTGTTGACTGTAATACAATGTACAAAGACATTGTTTGTATAACAATATAGCACAAAGGAAGGAGAGAAAATGCAGCTATATGGGAGCAAAGTGTTTTTTATGTTACTCAAATTAGGTTAGTATTAATCCAAACTAGATTATTATGGATAAAAATCTTAATTGTAATTCCTAGGGCAACCATGAAGAAAATAACTCAAAAAATATAGTAAAAATATAGCAATAAAATTAAAACTGCAAGCTAGAAAATAAGAATTTAACAAAAAGTAATTAATAGAAGAACAGAGGAACAAAAACAACATAAGAGATATAGAGAAGAAACAGCAAGTGGCTGATGTAAATCCTACCTATCAGTAAGTACATTAAATGTAAATGGATTAAAAATTTCAATCAAAACTGTTATATTGACAAAATTGATAAAATAAACATGATGGCCCTATATACTGGCTATAGAGACACAATTTAGATTCCAAGACACAAATAGCTTGAAAGTAAAAGTGTAGAAAAAAAAAGATATACTATGCCATACTCACTGGAACCAGCTTATCTAAAAATAGTGCTAATGCTAAGAGCCATATCATTTGCCTCTTTTTAAATCTCCATCATGTGTAATCAAGTCCCAGATTCATGAAATATGCTCCTTAAATACTTTTTGAGTTACCTAAAAAGTTTGATTTTTATGCTAAACATTTAACACAAAAATAAAAAACATTTTGTTGACTTATCAAGCTAGTTCCAAATTTCCTTCAACTTTTCTAGGCTGGAATTCCACTATCTTGCATGTATTTGCTGTTTATAACAATCACATCAAATCAAGCATTTGACAAATATTAATGGCCACTTATTATGTACAAACACTATAGGCAATTCTGCTTTAACATGACATTTTGTCAACTTCAATTATGATTTTGATAATGACATAACATTTTTTCCAATGTTTAACACATTCTTATTTTCAAAAAATATTTAATCTATCCCTCTACATATATTTTTCATTAATGTTATAATATAAATCCTAACAGATCATAATAGGGCCAATTTTTTGAGGCATTTGGTAAGATCAGTGTATTTTTAATTTGTTTTTAATATTTGCTTTCAATAGATCTTAGGCTTTTATTCAATATTCTGTGTTCCACTATTTTTAGTAAGCCACAGTGTAACCACACCAGGCTAGTCTGGCTCAACTTTTATGCAAAAAGTTGTGAGTTGTTTTTCAGTTGCCATGGACCCCCAGGTTGAAGGTCACATATACTGAGCATGTCCAGATGAACCAAGTGCACACCCTTGGGTGGAACCCATGTGCTCAGACTAAGGAGCTGGTACTGAATTACAAAGCAGACACTGCATGGTAGGATCCAAGATCCAATCAAATCAAGCCCTGGTATCACCCCATTCCAAGATCTAATCAGATCATGCCTAATTACCCTATGCTTATATAACTGGACCAAGCTGCCAGTTCAGAGAGACAGATTTAAGGGTTATCTCTGTCTCCTTGCCAGTCATCCTGCAATAAAGCTTTTTTTTTCCTCAAAGGCTGTTGCCATGGTATTGGCTTTTATGCATATCTGGAAATGAGCCCCTTGATTGCTCAGTAACAATTTCTAATATTTTCCCAAAACTTCAATGAGAATATTGTAGAACAAAGTCTATATAATAATCATAAACATACCAGAACTGTAAATCGCACTTATGAATATCTTAAGACCATTCCCAGTATACTCTCTGAATTGCCAACTCAACTATATCATAATCTGAATACTGGGACAGATTCATTAATTTATAGTTGTTTTCAAGTACAGAGACCCTATGCTATGTTTTAGGAGAGTTGCCCAAAATATTAGAACTGGGTGAATTTGGGGCTTCATTTCTGAAAATGAGTTTTTGACTCCTCAAATTCTCAGCATCAAAGGGGAAATCTCAGAAGAAAGAATTCACTGAAAATTTAAAATAATTTATGTGAAATAAAAATACAAAATGACAGAACTTGAAAATTTGCCATTGCTATCTGTAGAGAGGATTCTACTGTATTGATGTATAGTGAGTGACAAAATGCTACCCAGCAGAAATTAATTATCTTGATTGAATTGTAATTTTTTTCCATGTGCTTTTACAATTTAACTCTCCTTGTTATGCTTCTCCTTGAAGTCAAATATCAGGTCTAAGAATGAGTGGTACAAATAGTTTCCCATTTTACTCGATCCTTATCTTTGTAACCTAAAATAAAGTATAATAATTTTAGAAAAATTGGCATTAATATTACTAAAGTTTGAATTTGCATTGTGATCTTCTCACAGAACAATGACAGATTATACTTATTTTTCATTTATTAGTATAATTACTACTTAAAATTCATCTTTAAATACTTAGCTTCATAATTAAACACCACAAAGAGCAAATCTGGTCACTTGCCAATACAAAAATTCTTCCGTTTATATGCCCAGCTCTTCAGATTAGTTTCTCAGCAGTTATTTCCCTTATTTTATTAAGGCCCTACATGGGTTTCGTATCTCTGAGATAGAATTAATTTGGTAAATAGATAAGACCTTAAAGATAAGTTTTAAAGTGGTGTTGACATAAAGAGTGACAGGTTTAACATTGCCAAAATTCACATGTAGCATTCAAATTTTATATCACTCAAACGTTTCCTTTGAGAAATAAATCAGAAGATAACTAATATTGAAAATGGTGAGAGATTCTGTTTGTCTTATTTCACTTAAATACATTTTAATTTATGAAAAGAGAAAAAAGTAAAGATTTTTCATGTCTTTCATCTTAAGTAGGGCAGCCTTCTACTTTCTCTTAATTGCACTAAAGAACTAAAGATAAATGTTCACAAAATCAACATGACTGATTTGCTTTTTTCAAAAAGACAGAGCTTATTTAGTGCCTGGAAGCAATTTGTGTGTAATAGAGTAGAGATGCCATTTCTTCAAATGAGCTCTTTAATGAGCCTTTGTCTCACAACTTAATCTAATTGTACTTTCTACTTTATTCCCCAAGATGTTCTGGTGTCTTTCGTGCAAAATGCTAAGAACACCATGTCTACCTGGAGAAATTCTACTATGGTCTAACTTAAGTAATAAAAAAAAAAGAGAGCACTTATTTTGAAAGATTACTCTTAAAAAGTGCTGCTTAAATATCCAAAGAATACCCAATTTATTTTCAAGAATAAGACGGCCTATTGAGTACATTATTTACTGACTTTTGCAATTTCTCTCCATGTTACTTAAACAATGAAAGCAATAATTTTTCATTTTTTCCAGCCAAGTTACTATAGATTGTTTATAAACTTTAACCTTACTTTAACCTCATTTCACTTTTAGGTACCTGTATATTGTTAAATACAGTTGACCTAAAGAGATATTGATATTCAAATATCTAAAAAGAAAAGTATTCTTAAATCAGGGGTATGTGTCTAACGCTATTAGGATTTGGTTAAAAGGTGCAGCAGGGTAGATGCTGTCAGAATAATATACTTCACTGAAAAATCACTCCTGGCAGTTTTCAATAAAACCGATTCAGACAATAATACTTCATGCCAATGCCTGCAGTGCAAATGAAATCTGGTTTAATTGATTTATATTAACTAGTCATCTCTCTGTGTCGCACTTAATTGAGCTATTGTTCCTTTCATTAACTATGCCTCTTGAACTTTTCATTTTTGAAAAATGCTGTTCTTCCAACCACAGCAAATGTGAGGAGAGCATAAATATCATTTTTAAGTAATTCAAGATGTGTGTTTGTTGATATTTTATACTTAAAATAAGGAGAAATGTTAAATAATTTGTATTTTATACCTCACCTGAATTTCTCCCAAGTTCCTCCTTAATAAAAGCATAGTCAGCTTATTATAGAATCTGGACTCTTGAAAGCATAAGGCTTCATTTCTTCCTATGTCATTCCCACTCCGACCCCAAGCAAGCATCTGCTGCTCAGTGAAATGTCCCTTAACATCTTAGGCATAATTCCTTAGGAGTATTTTTTTCTGTTTTTTAGTTTTTCAGTTTCTAGTTTCTCTTTCTCCAACATGCAATCAACTCTTGGAAAATTCTACCAAACTCTATTCCCTCCCACCAAAAAAAAAAAAAAAAAAAAAAAAGCAGTTAAAGAAATATTAGATGATAAAGAATATCAAGAAGCTAGGAAATGGAAAGTTTAAAAATAATTATAGAAATTCTTTTTTTATAGCTGTTGTAATCCAAAAACTTTTTCTTCGAAGTTCTCTACCAGAATTATCATAGATTTCATGGAAGAAACATATCACTCTACAGTACATTTTGGTGCCAAAAGAATATTGCCAAAATTATATTCAAACCATAGGCCTCTTTCCCAGGTAAATAAATAAGTGAAATATTTCAGTGGCTATAAAGCAAACACCACTGTATTAAATATAAACTTTAAAAAAAAAACCTGGATGGATCATAATTCAACTGCTGAGAAACAAAGATAAAGGGAAACTCTTGAAAGCAGCTAAAGAAAAAAAAAGAAACATTATGAAAAAGATAGAAATATCAGACTTATTTTTCAGAACTGTGCAAGCTCAAACATAATAGAGGGCTTTAAAGCATGAAAAGAAAAAGAAAACTGTCAACTCAAAATTCTATAACTGGCAAAAATAACATTCAAAAATAATAGTGAAATAAAGGGCTTTTCAGATCAAAGTTCGAAGACCCCATTGCCATTTTAACTGTACTACCAGAGATATTAAATTAAATATACTTTCCGGCAGAAAAATAAACATGGATTTACACAAAGGAATTAACACTGACAGTAAAGGTGAAAATAAGGGAAGACATAAAAGTCTTCCTTTCCAAATTGTAATTGTTTTCAAAAATTTGACTCTATGAAGAATAACTATATATAGAATAACTATATAACTATACATTGAATAACTTATCTTGTCCAAAGGATAAGAATGAAGAAATGGAGGTATATAGTTACAAACTTCACATACTATATGTGAAGTGGCAAAATATTATTTATTCGAAAGCAAACTGTGATAAATTAAATGTGTACAGGCATACCTCATTTTATGGTACTTTGCAGATATCACATTCTTTACAAATTGAAGGTTTGTGACAATCCTGCATCAAGCAAGTCTATCGGCAGAACAATTTTTCCAATAGCACATGCTCACTTCGTGTTTCTGTCTCAACATTTTTTAGAAATAATGTATTTTTTAATTAAGGTATATACATTTTATACATAATGTTATTGCACAGTATAGTATAGTGTAAAATAAGGTTTATATGCACTAGGAAACCAAAAACATTGTGTGACTTGCTTTATTGTGATATTTGCTTTATTGCAACGGTCTGGAACTGAGCCTGCAATATCTCCAAGGCATGCCTGTACATTATAGACTCTCGAGCACCACTAGAAAAGCAACAAAGATGTATAATTAATAAACCAACAGTAGAAATAAAATGAAATCACAAATACTACTATTTTAAAAAGGCATGAAAGGGGAAAAAGGAACAAATCACATACAGAGGGAAAGAAACCATTAATAAAATGGTAGACTCAAATCTAATTATGTCAATAATTACGTTAAGAGTAAATGGTCTAAATAGTCCAAGTAAAAAGCAGAGATTGCTAGATGGGATAAAAAAGCAGATCCAATTACATGTTGTAGAGGAAAAAACTTTAAATATAAAGACATAAATAAGTTAAAGTATGGGAGGGGATATATAGATAGATAGGTTAGTGTGTTATTTTGTATAGTACACACACACACACACACACACACTAATCAAATGAAGACTGGAGTGGTTCCATTAATGTCATACTAAGTAATCAGAATCATTACCAGAGGTAAAATAGGACATTACCTACTGATAAAGAAATCAATTTATCAAGGAAATTAATGGTAAATATATGTACACATAACAACAGATGTCCAGTGTATATAAAACAAAAACTGATGGAACTGAAAGTAGAAATAGAGAAGTCTAAAATTCTAGTTGGAGACTTAAACAGTTCTCTTTCAATAATTGAAAGATAGATTACACGGAAATAAAATTAGCAAGAATACAGAAACTTTGAACAGTACTATCAACCACCTTGATCTACTTTGAGATCTGTAGAATCCTCATCTCCCAAACAGTAGGAAATATATTATTTTCAAATATTCATGAAACATTCACCCCAAATGGAAAATATACTGGACGCTAAAACAAATCTCACCTGGTTATAAAAGGATTTCAATCATATCCTCTTTACCACAATGAAATTAAATCAATAGCAGTAAGTGTTTTATTTGAGAACCTAAATACTCTGCTAAAAGTTGGACAGTCCTGTGCCCAGGAAATTACAGATGCTAGGGGAGTGACACATAGACCCCAATGAATATGAAATCACATTTATTACTCACGTAGTAAGTAGCGAAAGCATTCTCCAAGGGAAGGGCTCAGCTTCCTTCTGGAGTAAAACAACAGTGAGGGGAGTGGGTGGCTCTAGCTTTTACTGAATTAGGGGATGAAGCCACGGAGGGATTTGCATGGCTTGAACTTCCCTGTCAATGCCAAGGGAGAGAGTTCCCAGGATTTCTTACCAGTTTTCCCAGATGTGGGGCAAAAGGCAAAGGGGAGAGTGGGGCTTCCAAGCTGTCAATGATCAAACATCAAAACAGGAATCAAAGTCTTCACTACAGGAAGATCTGGAAAATTCTTAGATATTCAGAAATTGAACAATTTGCTTCTAAAGAGTTCGTGATTTAACTAATGTATTAATATTATGATTCATTTGAGAAGCCAGAGGATGAGATGAACTAAGTCGTAATCTAACATAAATGTAAATAATCAGATGTAGTCTAGAATCAGTAACTCATAATACTATATATAATAGTTAATATATATTATATATAATATATATAATAGCCAATTATTGTATGGATCATAGTACGTATAACTATATATACATATACAACTATACACATATATAACTGTGTATACATATACACATCTATATATACATATGCATATCATTTAGAAATACAGAGATTGCCTCTAGAAGATATAAATGAGAGGGTCACAAATGATTTCATTTGGCTAGTGGGACTGAGGATTTTAAGATTTTTAAATTTACTTTAATAGATCTATGTGTTTTTTAGGAAAAAACTGTGCCAAACTAAAAGAAAAGCAAAAATCAAACCAAATAACAAGCACACAAACTTTTATTCCTTGCTCTACTCTTCACTGTGGGAACTTGAGAACTTCACTTTAACACTTTAATAAGTGTTCGATACTGTCCTTATCTTAGCAAGGGTAGAATTGAATTGAACCATATTCTCCAAGGGGAGTCCCAGGATCACTCCTGTTACACACAAAAAGGGTTCTGATGTCAAGCTTGGAAAGTTTAAGGTTTAGCTAAATGAAGCAGTTTATTTCTACTTTAGGACGTCTGCAAGTCACACAAGCAGTTCATACTGTGAATGTCTAAGAGAGGGAGATTATAACTAGCACAATCGAAAGCCATCACAAGCCATTCTGAGTCAAACCAAGGTAATATCTGGTGACAGTAATGGGATTTTTTCTTAAAAAAATAATTGTCTTGGATCTGCTAATATACACAAATGAACGAACATTCAAGGTCCCGAAGTTTCTTCTACATGGCTTGGCCAGAGTGGCTGTAGGTTGAAAACATATGAGGTAAACACCCACCATTGGCAAAGTGAAATGTCAGTAAGACAACTACAGAATGTGACCTTTGAAAATTACTACTTTCTGATCCACCCTCTAAGCTAGTTATAAAATTCACAGCTGTAAGATGTATACTGCGATTTGGGTTTTTCTCATTCATAGGGCTTCTTAGATCTATTGCAGGATGTCTTCTATTAATTTTTATATATATACATATAATATATATAACAGCAAAACATTTCTTCAAATAGTGCATATGTCTGATTTTTTCTCTCCTTTCCTTCTGGCAACTTCAACTACAAAGTTTAGATTTTCTTACCATATGTGATCTATTTTATATTTTGTATTTTCTTTTTTCCTTCTGACTTATATTTCAGCTCATGACTTCCTTCTTCATTTGTGTTTCATCTCTTAAAAACCATCCTTTGGTAATCTTTTTTTTTTTTTTTTTTTTGAGACAGAGTCTCACTGTGTTGCCCTGGCTAGAGTGAGTGCCGTGGCATCATCTTAGCTCACAGCAAACTCAAACTCCTGGGCTCAAGCGATCCTTCTGCCTCAGCCTCCCGAGTAGCTGGGACTACAGGCATGCACCACCACGCCCAGCTAATTTTTTCCATATATTTTTATTTATCCAGCTAATTTCTTCCTATTTTTAGTAGAGATGGGGGTCTTGCTCATTGCTCAGGCTGGTCTCGAACTCCTGAGCTCAAACAATCCAGCGGCCTTGACCTCACAGAGTGCTAGGATTACGGGTGTGAGCCACAGCACCTGGCCAGCCCATAGCATTCTTTAAAAAAAAAAATTGGACAAACAGCAATGGTAGGATGTTTTCCATTTTGCTTTCATATCCATTATCTCATTTGAAGTGGGCAGGGCAGGGATTATCTTGCTCAAGAGATATTTCCAAGATGTTCAGTTAGAATGAAGGCTTTCTGTTCACTTGTTTTGATGAATTTATTGGAGTGTGGGTCTATTCTATAGTGAAGGCTATTATTTTAAAAATAGCCCTGTGAAACTTCTTGCATAACAAACCACACCAAACTTACTAGCTTAAAAAAAATTTATCATTTCACATTATTCTGTGAGTCGGCAATCTGAGTGGTAGTTCTGCTGGTCTCGCCAGAGACCATTCATGTAGCTTCAGTTATCTGATAATTTGACTGCATCTAGAGGGTCCAAAATAACCTCCCTGGCATGTATGGCTGTTGGTGCTGGCTCTCTGTAGGGACAACTTGGTTTCACCTCCCACATGACCTCACATTCTCTAATAGGCTAGACAGGGAGTATTCATAGCATGCAGTCCCAGTGTTGCAAGAGTGTAAAAGTGGAAGCTCAAAGCCTCTAATATTGCAAAGTTGCAAAGGTTTGGAACGTTCACACTGTCTCTAGCATAGATTCAAACATATGGAGAAATAGACTCCAGCTCTTGGTGGGAGGAGTCGCAATGTCATATTGCAAAGAAGCTCAGACCCAGGCAGTAGTGATTCATTGGGGGTCATTATTATAATGATCTATCTTAGCTGTTGTGTATAAAGGTTGTTTGCTCCATTTTATATTTTCCTCTTCATGAGGACCCTTGAGGGAACTACCCAACTAGCTCTGTTACCAAGGATCTTTGTATCTATCCTAAGCAATTGGTCTCATTATCTTTTGGGTGATGTTGATTATGGAAACTGATCAGATTTAATTTTTCCCATTGGCTGTTAGGAATATTAGAGCCAAATTTGAGATTCTGTAATAAGGATATATTGTATATGTATTTATATATGTTTGTTATATTTAATTTCATTCTAGGTCCCAGTCCCATTTTATGCTATAACTTACTTTTTAAAAATTTCTTCATGAAATTCTACCTTTTTTCTTTTTAAATAAAATTTTTGTTTTAGAATAGTTTTACATTTATAGAAAAATTGCAAAGATAATATAGAAAGTTCCTATATGTCCTGCGCCCAGTTTTCCTGTTGTTAACATCTTACATTACTACATTTACCATAAATAATGAACCAGTATTGATACATTATTACTAACTAAATTTCATGCTTTATTCAGATTTCCTTAGTTTCACCTAATACCTGTTTTCTGCTCCAGGATCCCATCAAGGATATCACATTATATTTAGTCATTGCGTCTTCTTAGCCTCCTCTCGGCTGTGAGTGATTCTCAGACTTCCCTTGTTTTTGATGATCTTGGTAGCATTGAGGAGGATTGGTTGGGTATTTTGTGTAATGTCCCTCAAATGGGATTTGTCTGATGTTTTTCTCATGGTTAGACAAGGGTAATGGGTTTTGGGAAAGACCACCAAAATAAAATGCTATTCTTGTGATATACTGTCAAAGGCACATATTAATACTATCAACATAACATCGCTATTGATGTTAATCTTGGTCACCTGGCTGAATGGTGCTTGTCACATCTCTCCACTGTAAAGTCACTCTTTTTCCCCCCTTTTTATGCTGTACTCTTGAAAGGAAGTTACCATGCACAGCTCACATTTACAGAGGGAGGAGTTATGCTTCACTTCCTTGAGAACAGAGTATCTACAAAAATTACCTGGAATTCATCTGGTCTATTCTCCCTAACTTATTCAATCATTTGTTATATCAGTATGGACAAATAGATATTTATCTTATTTTTGGCTCAGTAACCCATTGTTATTCGAATTGTCCTAGCTTTGGTCATTGGGAGCTCTTTCAGTTGGCTCCCGTATCCCTTTGACATATTCTCATTGTTTTGTTTTGAGCCTTTCCTTACTTTCTGGAACCATAAGATGCTCGAGGCTCATCTTGTATATTCCCTACCCCAGTTCTAGAATCAGCCAGTCCTCCAAGGAACTCTATCTAGTTCTTTTTATTGGAGAATGTTATTATAAACCAATATTTGGGCATTGAATTGTCATCCTGCTTTTAATTTGTGTTATCTTATCGCATTTTGTGTACCATTATAAGTGGCCTAAGATTTCTGCTAAAATAAAGCAGAATAAAATAAATGAATAAGAAGCCTTGCAGGTGCCACATGGGCCTCTTACAACATTGTCTCTGGGATTCCTGAGGCTCCACGTAAGTCTGAGCACACGCAGACCAACATGTCGGAGAGGCCAGCACGTGTAGGCACAGGAGCAATGGCAGGAATGGTGCCATTCTGGATCCTTCAGGCCAGCAACTGTCAACATCACATGGACCAGAAGCTGCTGCTTAAATTACTGACCCATAAAATTGTGAGATATAATAAAATGGCTGTTGCTTTAAGCCATTAAGTTTTGGAATAATTTGTCATATAACTTTAGATAACCAGAATAACGTCTAATATTTTCAGATGGAAATTAAGATCTTATGTTAGTATAATCTGGTTTGCAGGGGGAAAGGATGAGAAAGAAAACAAGAGACACATTTTTGGGGGTAAGCAATTTGTAAGGCAACATTTTATTATGATGATAATGATACTTTATAAGTTGTGTGGCAAAATTGAGGATTTAATTTCCTTTATTTGAGATTTCAGAAATAATGAATGACAGGAAATTGGTTCGGGAAGAAAGAGAGAGAGAAAAAAACATGCATAATTATTTCTTTCATTATGAATGTGCATTCCTGACATCTCTGAGGGCTAAGATTGTCCTGCGGGGAATATGATTAAAGTTACAAAAGAGAAAAACAAAATAAATAAGTCAGCTTTTGATCCTGCTGCTATATTTATCCACAAGAAAGGAGACAGCTCTCAGGTGGGCTTTTGTCTAAGTAATGTCCTGAAATCCAAGTGTAAAAGAACAATATGAAATCTCAATTCTCCCAAACGGTTTGGGGCGAGTTCAGCCCTTGAGCCCCTGGGAGACTTGGTTCCCAAGGAGACTAATCCCACTTGCACAGCATTAGGCATCACTGGGGCGAAAGAGCTCCAGTTGGGAGTTCTGCAGAGCCCCTACTGCAGGCTGGAGCCGGGTCCCTCTGCACCATAGAAAGTGAAATGTATTGATGTCAAAGCCACTCAAATGAACGTGCTCACTCAGGGTGTTGGAGGAGGGACTGATGGGCCTGGCAGGAGCTGGCTACTAACTTTACTGAAACCAATTTCATCCCAGATTGAGCTCTTCCTCCAAGGAGAAGAGATCAAGGGGAAAAGCAACTGAGACCATGAGGCAGGGTAGGGTCTATGCATACAACTTAAGGGGAGAGCGGAAACTCTAAGGAGTTTGGTCTCAGGTATAGAATTATTTCAAGCAGAAGTTGTTCTTTGTTGCTTTATTGCCTAAATTTTTCCATAAACATTGTTGCTTTCATTTAGCCATGCCTGTGCCCAGGCTGTTCTCTCTGCCTGAGATATTACTTGTTTTCTTGGCAAACTCAAATGCATCATTTAAGTTTTAGCTCAAATGCCACCTGTCTATGCAGCCTTCTCCAACTCCTCTGGTAAACTTGAGGGTCCTTCTATTTCATCAACTATTGTACCTCTAATTTACTTCCATGGAGACATGTATCGAAGTATATTATAATGGCTCGTTTGCATGTCTATCTTTCCACCACAAAGGGCAGACAGAAATCATGGCTTATGGTCTCTGTATTCCCAGTAGTAGCACAGTGCTGAGCACTTTGTGGGTGTGAATATCTTTCTGTTGAATGAGCAAGTGACTGGATGAATATTTATGTGCCAGGATGAATTTTGTGAATTGCTCTGTAGAACTTCTAAGCTATGAATGTCTTATATTTGTATGTAGAGCTTTAGGGTTGACAAAAAACTTCGATTTCCATTATCTTACTGATTTTCACAATAGCCCTATCAAATAGGCTTACATTATTATTCCCTTTTTGTAGATGAGAACATCGAGGTCCAGAGGGTTAAGAGACTTTTCTATAATCAGTCAGGTAATAAAAGGCAGGATTGGACTCCAGTCTCAGTCTCTGGCTCGTTTTAGCACTCCCTCTAGTATGTTACACTGCCCTTTTTCTATGTTTCTACAACCCCCAAGTATAGCTACTCCTCTGCATTTGAAAATAGTCACTCACTTTGTTGAAGGGAAGGATAAATGATGCTGATTTTATAAGGTGATGTGTTGGTAAAAAATGGGTAGGGCCTAAGGAATCAAGAACATGGACATTTGTTGAATTGCTATCTTGTGCCAGGTGCTTTTATATACACCATCTCACAACAACCTGAGGAGTTGAGATTACCTCCCTTGCACAGATAAGTAAAGTAAGAGTTAGAGGTATTATATGCCTGTTATGTCATGTAATTCTCACAAAAACCCCAAGAACAGTTTTGACCATTCTCATTTTGCAGACAGGGAATCTGAGCCTCAGGAAGATGAACTGACTTGTCCAAGGATACTCTCCTAGCAACAGAAAGGGTCAGAATTTGAACCTGGCCTCATCTAACTCCAAATCAACTTTGAGGCTTAGAACTCCAATTATCCAGAAATGAAGAAAGACTT
The DNA here is from genome assembly GCA_963574695.1 of Propithecus perrieri. Lineage (NCBI taxonomy): Eukaryota > Metazoa > Chordata > Mammalia > Primates > Indriidae > Propithecus > Propithecus perrieri. The sequence continues at coordinate 26,348 of CAUYRB010016737.1, forward strand.
TTACATATCAAGCTTTTCATATGACATTTATTTTGAATATAATTATGTTGGGGTTTAGGTAACTCTCTGGGGATTAAGAGATTTTTCAGACTAAGATGTCAATTAAATGTAGAGTCCTATGCACTCTGTGTCTGGCAAGTTGTAAGAGCTGCTCAGTTGAAAGAAGGTGTGTTGGCAGGGGGGGCGGGGAAGAGTCAGTGCTCTTGGCTACCAGACCTGGAGGCCTATGGAATGAACCTGTTCAAAAGGGGAAGGGTAATGCTAACATCCACATTTGAGGGCTAAGAATCACAAATCAGTCACAAGTCCACACAATTTTCTGAATGCAAATGTTACCAAGAGTAAAATAAATAGATAGTCCAGTCATGGAGGGCAAAATCTGGTACGTAACTTCAATAAAAGGTATATGATAATTGAGTCAAATTGAATTAAAAAATAAATTTTGATATAGCTATGTGGGTTTGGGAATGGCTGATTCATCTCCTAAATGAAGAGTGTTCATCTGGCCTTTCTTCTTTGGTAAGGCTATGCCTTCAGGGTGCTCAAAAATGGTTTTGCTACATCTAAAAAGTGAGGCTTAAAGAAAAGAGTTTTGAAAGAGATAGTGTATATCTCCCCCATGAAGACTCTGCATCTAAACTACAATAAATTATTTAGAGGACACTTTACCACGCGTAGAGTATTTTCATATGCTGATGGTTTCCAACTTACGATGGTTTGACTTCAGGATTTTTTGACTTTATGATGGGTTGATTGGGGAATGACATGAATTTTGACCTACAATATTTTCAACTTATGATAGGTTTATTGGGACACAGCCCCAAGGTAAGTCAAGGAGCATTTGTATGTGATTTCATTTAATCCTCATGAACACCCTGTGATAGAGAAGACACACAAGGGAACATAGTCACCTTTGTGTGTTTCAGAGAAGTAAGGGCAAATACTCATCCAGGCTATGGAACAGCCAACAGATAAGGATTTTCACACAATATTTCCTTTAAATATCACAAGTGCCCTGTGAAGAGGGCAACCTTCTTTGCATTTAACATGAGTAAACTAAGCAGACAGAGGTCAGCTGGTTTGTCCAAAGCCATGCACTCAGCAGAGCAAGAACTTCAACCTAAGTCACAGGGCTATTGAGTGGTGAGGCTAAGACCAGAACCCAAGTCTTTTCTGAACCTCTTCTGAAAATGATCGTCTTGCTCGTTTTCTCTATCTCTAGAGGATTGCCCAGGTGAAACTGGGTTTAAGTGAACCTAAGGTGATCCTTGAAATGAAACACACAAGTTCCCCAAGGACAACCTAAATGGCCTGACAGGTAGGAGAGGGGTTCTAATCCATTTTTTGTTCTAACATGCTGAGAGTTTTACACACATGGGGCTCTCTCTCAAGTAACAGCCGGCTGAGTGAGAATGCCTCCTGCTGTCTATGTACTATAATGAGATGAGCCAAGGGCCCGCCTCATTTTACCGTTGACTAATTGTTACTTCTAACAAGGGGCAGAAGAGTGAGCAGCTTAGAATCTTAGGACCACAGCTAGAGCTTGAAGAAACACTAGTTTTCTTCCTCCATCTTATAGATGAGAAAAGCGAGGCCAAGAGAGAATATAAGTTTTGCCAAGAGCTTAGGAATGGCTTTGGAATCAGACTGGACTGGATCTAGCCTTGGCCAACTCACTGAACTTCTCTGAGGTGCAGTTTCCACATTTGTTGAACGGTAATAATAATATGTAATCCACAGGGCTGTTGTTCAAAGATTAAATAAAATAATGTATGGACAGTGCCTGGAAGAAGCAAGGGCCCAGTAGCTGGTGGCTATTATTGTTACCAGAGCTGGACTGAAATCCACATCTCTAGACTTCTGTCTTCTCTGCCTCAGGGACAGTTTTCCGTGCCAGGATTTGCTTGCACAGAAGGTGAGCTGGAGAGATTGAGCATGGACCATTGTCTTCCTCACCCCTTGAGGTTGGAGGTAGCCACGAGAAATAACGCGGGGCGAAGGGAAACGAAGGGGTTAAGGCGATGAGCTTGAGAAAGCACAGAAAACCAAAGCGACCCCCGTCCCGCCAAGCCAGGCTAAGCAAGCCCCTCCCCTCCACCACCGGGGCGGTCGCCGCGCTGCCTCCCTCCGCCCCTTGCTTACAAGACCTAATGAGCTCCCCCGGGAGGCCGAGCAGCCAGCCCGGCCCGGAGCTAGCGGGCTGTGTCGCGCGCGCCGCGCCGGGGAGGGAGCCGGGCCTGGGCCGCGCACGGGCCGCGCTGCGGACCGCCCAGGAGCCGCGGCGATGGCGGTGCAGGCGGCACTCCTCAGCACGCACCCCTTCGTGTCCTTCGGCTTCGGGGGCTCCCCGGACGGGCTAGGGGGCGCCTTCGGAGCCCTGGACAAGGGCTGCTGTTTCGAGGACGATGAAACCGGAGCGTCGGCGGGCGCGCTGCTGTCGGGAGCCGAGGGCGGCGACGTGCGCGAGGCCACCCGAGACCTGCTCAGCTTCATTGACTCGGCGTCCAGCAACATCAAGCTGGCGCTGGACAAGCCGGGCAAGTCTAAGCGGAAGGTGAACCACCGCAAGTACCTGCAGAAGCAGATCAAGCGCTGCAGCGGCCTCATGGGCGCCGCGGCCCCGGGCCCGCCCTCTCCAAGCGCTGCAGACACGCCCGCCAAGCGGCCGCTCGTCGCCCCCAGCGCCCCGGCCGTCGCGGTCCCAGCCCAGGGCAAGCCGGCCCCTCGGCGGGAGGCGTCGCAGGCCGCGGCGGCCGCCAGCCTGCAGAGCCGGAGTCTGGCCGCACTCTTCGACTCGCTGCGCCACATCCCCGGGGATGCCGAGCCGGCTGGGGCTGCGGTGGCTGCACCGGCGGCTGGGCTCCGCGGAGCGGGAGCTGGGGGCGCCGGAGGGGATGGGGCCGGCCCCTCGGGGGGCACGGCGGTCCCGGGCGCCAGGAAGGTCCCGCTTCGGGCCCGCAACCTGCCCCCGTCCTTCTTCACTGAGCCGTCCCGCGCGGGCGGCGGCGGGTGCAGCCCGTCGGGGCCGGGCGTGAGCTTGGGCGACCTGGAGAAGGGCGCGGAGGCTGCGGAGTTCTTCGAGCTGCTGGGGCCCGACTACAGCGCCGGCACAGAGGCGGCCGTCTTGCTCGCCGCCGAGCCTCTCGACGCGTTCCCCGCCGGAGCGGCTGTGCTGCGGGCACCCCCGGAGCTGGAGCCCAGCTTCTTTGAGCCGCCGCCGGCGGTAGTGGGAAACCTACTGTACCCCGAGCCCTGGAGCGTCCCTGGCTGCCCCGCGACCAAGAAGCCACCCCTGACTGCCCCCCGCGGCGGCTTGACCTTGAACGAGCCCTTGCGCCCCTTGTACCCCGCCGCCGCGGACTCTCCGGGAGGGGAAGAGGGGCCGGGCCATTTGGCCTCCTTCGCCCCCTTCTTCCCAGACTGCGCCCTGCCGCCGCCGCCGCCGCCCCATCAGGTGTCCTACGATTACAGCGCCGGCTACAGCCGCACGGCCTACGCCAGCCTTTGGAGACCCGACGGGGTTTGGGAAGGGCCGCCGGGGGAGGAGGGGGCGCACCGGGACTGACTCTGAGGCACCTTCCCGCTGGAGACTACTGTGGGAGCGCCAGGCCTGCGCGGTTTTCTCCTAAGTCTAAAGACGATGGGAAAATGCAAGTGGAGATGAAACAGGATTAAAAAAAATTCAATTAATAAACTTAAGAGTAAGAGATGAAGAGGAGTTGGGGATTGTTTTAATCACAGTCTCGAGTGTTAAAAAAACAAAAACAAAAAATCTTGGTAGGTTCTTACTGGACCAGAACGAGCCACAAAACCAAGATGGTCTGGGGAGTGGGGTGGGGATGGCAGAGGGGCAAGAGGTGACTTCTGTAGCTACCTGTCCCTTCTTCCACTTTTCAGCAAAGGTCAGCGTATTTAGTGTAATTGCCCCATTTAAACAGTGCCTGGCCCCTCCCCTGCCTTTCCCTTGAGTACGTTTTGAATTAAAGCCTATATTGAAAAGAATGGAGCGGAGACATGTTATTATTGATTTGGGTGTTTTCTTACAGGATGGTTTTCCCTGTGGTCCCAGCCTTGCTAGGTGAGCGCGTTGCTGAGGACGGAGGCCGGTGGCCCACTGCTGACCTCCTGTGCCTGTCCTTGGGTAGGGTTCTCTTCTGTCACTCACTTTTTTTCTGCTCCCTTCCTCCTTCCAGCTCTTTGCACTCATTATCAATGCCACTGCTCACTTTCCTTCTCTTTCTCTCTCTGGCCTCTCATTGCTCTCTCTGATGTTTCTTTCGGTCTGCTTTTCTTGCAAATCTCTGATGTAGGAGACTTAATTCGGCAAACCGGGGTCCATGTCTCTCTTTTCCTTTTCCCATTTTCCAACCACCTCGGGAGGGGGAGACTGGGCAAGTTGTAACCTTTGCATCTAAGTTGTAAACTTTGCATCTAAATTTCCTTGTCTGAGAGGGTAGGGATGATAATGTTTCTCCACTCTGACTTCTTCCCAGCTTCTTGGTAGCTCAGAGGGAAATGTATAAAATGCCTAGAGGCTGCTGCAGTGCTTGATTGGTTCTGCATATATATATGTATATTTTATATATACATACATGTATATTTATATACATAAATGGTTTCTACCCACGGATGCAATTAAGATTGTGAGTCCCATGCTCTTTTTTGGCCCATCTATTTGCCTGGTGATTGTCCTTTCCCTTACAAGCTGTACCACCTCTTTACCACCTGTCCTTCTCCTGTTCCATTCCCTCCTTCCACTTCTGTTGGTTTCTGCCTCCCTGTGCTTCCTCCCCCCTGTACCCACCCTTTCGTGGAAGGGAATGGTGAAGGGTGTGAATTTACCAAAGGAATCTCTGTGTTCCTGAATAGCAGGTTTGATGAATGGAATCTGAAGGGGCTCCGGAGGTAGGAACCTGATCTGTTGTCTTAGGGAGACTTGGGGGAAAAAGTCGGAGAAATATTTCATCCCGCCCTGAATGTGGCAGAGAGGACACACAGCACCATGAGGATGGTTGAGAGGCAGAGGAGGAAAGACTGGTGGGAAGTAACCTGCTAGGGGGAAAAGAGGGAGCCCCTCTGCTGTAGGCCAGCTGGTGAAAATGCATGAAGAGAGCAACACCCAGAAACTATGAGGGAGATGCTGCCTACTGATTATGCTGCAAAGGAGAGCTGCTTCTGTTCAAGGCAGCCCACATAGATTGTAAGAATACCTAGATGTGAGAAAATTGAAAATCCAGTGTCACTGCAGTGGATTTAAAAATCTAGGTTAATATTTGCACAAATCAAAAGTACTATACTTTCAGAAAGGAATTTGTGAAAAAATGGGTATCAAGCAATGGTAGATGTGACTTTAAGTGTTATCACTAAATCACTTTATTCGGAATAAAACTTTTCTCAGGAAAGCACCACAGGAAAGATAGCAATGAATCTTGTTAATGATGGAAAGAATGATTGCAACTCCAGAAATTTGGTGTCTATTGAATTTCTTTCAGAGTGGTGAAAATTGATTAATTCCATCATGCAAACAGAATATTACTTAATAATTATTTAATTTATCTAAACTGCTTTATGGTGAGTATAATCCAGGATAGAATTGCACTGTAGAAAAACATTAACAACTCTGTGGCTATTGCTAAGGCTACAGTGTCATTGTAATGTTTCTTTCTTAATTTTTCTTTTCCTTCTTAACCTAGTTTAGTAAAACAAGTTATCTCTCTTCCAGTGTCTTGCTTTGCATGCCTTTCATTAATAATAATACCAACTCTGTGTGTTTCCACATGCCAGACATTGAGCTAAGCACCAGGCTCTTAACAGTCCCGTGAGATCAATGCTGTAATTATCCTCATTTGAAAACTCAGGCTCAGACAGGTTAAATAACTTGTTGAAAGCAAGTTGAGGATCCAAGATCCACATCTACTAGTGTCCTAATGGTATTAGGACCTGCCTGTTACTTGCCAGGCTGTGCCATGCTTTATAAGAGTGTGTGTTTTCAGTCCCCCACATTCTGCTACTAACAAGGTTCTCAACCTTAGCACTATTGACATTTTGGGCCCTGTAATACTTTGCTATGGGGGCTACCCTGTGCATAGTAGAATGTTCAGCAGCATCTGTGGCCTCTACCCATTAGATGCCAAGAGCACTCCCCTAGTTGTGACAATCAGAGTATCCCCATTACTGCATGTCCCCAGGGAAGCAAAATGACTGCCATTTGAGAACCGCTATGCTAGAGAAATATATAATGCCATGTCTGTGGGTGCCTGGCGCTTTCACATACATTATTTCATTTATTTCTTACAGAGGCCTGTGCTTAGGTGTTATTATCTTCATTGTTATAGGTGACAAATAAGAAAGGCTGAGGGGAGAGGCTAAATCAATCAACTTAGGTACATCTCATCTCTGCTAATTTACCAGCTGTGGACCAATAAGTTAACCAAATTGAAATGTGGTTTCGCATTGGAAGAATTGGATAATGATCTATCACAAAGCATTATTGTGGGGATTTGGCATAGGAGCAGTACTTAGTACCAGGCAGCCAAGGCTTGGCATTATGTCAAGGTTCCAAACCATCCTGTTATCTAGGATGCTAAGAATGTGTGCCAGGCCCCTATGAAGCCCCTAATTTGCCCCATTTCAGATTCCTCTTCTCCCCACTTTGCCTTCCAGTTTGAGAACAACTGTGTCCAACCATGCCACCTACTATGGTAGGAGCCCATTAATATAAGTCCTGCCAACGGCTGAATGTGTTTCCTCTCCTGTGTCATTTTCTACTGAAATCTGTTAGAATCCATTTTCATCTCTTGCTTAGCTACATCATTGCCTATAGAGCAATATCTACCCATTGAAGTGCAATGGGTAGATATTTTTTAAGACTAGAAACATAATGTGCTTGTAATTGTATGACTTTGGATAGGCTGGGGATCCTAGCCTAGTTGGTAATAAGAAATAATTATACTTGTATGCCACATATTCATGATTTCCCATCTCAGCTATGCATTCCTTGGTACCTGGCATGTGTTTTAGTGTTTTCCTGCATCCTCTGGATGTCCCAGCTTTTGCCTATCTCAATTCAAACCTTTTCCCTACCCCTCCTCTCATTTCCAGGTCCTGACAAGACGGAGACCACCTGCTGTGACCCCCTCCATTTCCCACCCTGTTTGCACACGAGTCTCTCTCTAGCAGGCAGGAACTTCTTTTGCCCTCACGGCTCAGATCCTGCCCTTCCTACTTCATGAGGATGAGATATTGCTCCATTGATTATCCTTATTGTCCTATATCTTCAGCCTCACCCTCTCTCCTCACTTTTTTCTCTCATTCTAGAAATAAACCTTTAGCATGATTTAAAAAATTAAGAATTAGGGGGAATAAATAAGTAAAAAACATTCATAACCCTGTGTTCCTCTATCTTTTTCTCTTTAGAGTCAAGTCTCAGAAAAAGAATCTACACTTTTTGCTTCTACCTCACCTGCTATTTAAACCTTAACTATTTTGAGTCCTACAATGACCAACCATTCCAGTTTGCCTGGGACTGTCCCAGTTTTAGCACTGAAAATTCCACATACCAAGGAATCCCTCAGCCTGGGAAAACTACCTCTGCCCCACCGTTTCTCTCCTGGAAGCCCCAGTTACCAAACATGGGGTTGTCAGTCTTCAGTTTTCTGTGCTGCATTTGAACAGCTGGGCTCCATCTTCCTAAAACTCTCCTCCTTGGGTGTTTTGGATCTTAACTTTCCAGCCATGCCTTCTTTTTCTCTTTGCTGGAACCCTTCTTTTTCCACACTGGTGTGCCCCATGTCCCCTCACTTCTGCCCTTTGCTCTTATTCCTCTACACATTCTGGGTGTTAGTTTCTCTTCCCAAGGCTTCAGTTATTCTTAATGTATCAGTGATCTTCAAATCTATACATGCAGCCTTGGCTTCTTTCCTCTGTGCTAGACCCATTACCTACTTATTTCGTAGACAGTGCCTCCTGGTCGTGGTGGTGGTGGTGGGTTGTAAACTCCTCAAACTTTATGTCCAAAATTGAACACACACATGCAAACTGAGTAGCCACAGTCAACCTAGCCACATTCTTTCTTGTAGTCTCTCTCATCCTGTCCAAATGGTTAGCAAGGCCTATTCCTTCTAAGTCAGTATGTCTCAAACATTCTTATCCATGACCTTCAAAAAAACTTCATTAGATGTTATGTCCCAATATATCCATATCCACATTTATATAAATCCATATTCATACAAACATTCCCATATTTCATAGTGGAAATATTATTAAATTATTATCTATTTTAATATTCAATTATCTGTTTTGAATATGTAATTAAAACAATTTTTTTTTTACAAAGCCCCTATTCTTTCTGAGCAGCTATGGGATACACTGATATTTTCTACTCTATCTCTTAATAAAACCTGGCTATTGTCCATTAAGTTGATTTCATGACTTACTAATGAGTTGGGCCTACAGTTTTAAAGACACTGTTCTAAGCAACTCTTGTCTGCCTCCTCCAGGGGAAATCTGGACACAGGCATAAAGGACAGACAGTGTGAAGACACATGGGGAGAAGATGGCCATGTGGCGAGAGGGATGTGTCTATAAACCAAGGAATGCCAGGCATTGCTGGCAACCACCAGATGCTAGAAAAGACAAGGAAGGATCCACCTCTAGAGATGTCAGAGAACTGTCAGCTCTGCTGACACCTGGATTTTGGACTTCTAGCTTAAAGAACTATGAGATAATAAACTTATGTTGTTTTAAGCCACCAGTTTTGGTATGTTCTTATAGCAGTCCTAGGAAACTAAAAATGCAGCAAATAAGGAAGACCATGACAAGTGAAAATCCTATTTGTTGTGCCGCACAAAGTTTCTCGCGCTTAAAAAAGACCTATGTAACCATACCACATTTATTTTATTTTATTTTATTTCAGAGACTACTAGGAAAGGGGCTCTGTACAGATGTACTAAAACAAAACCTCTAGACGCTGCCCGCAACGTGAAGGATGAGCTTTCAGCAGCAAAGAATGCTAGAGAGTGGACTGAGTGGTTCAGTTTGTGCCCAGGTTTAGGTAATAATGAGGCACCTCTGGCAGTGTTATAAGCTGACTACTTGTTAAGCCCTCTGAGGCTACTGTCGAGCTTCACCACATCCAGCTCCACTCAGCGGCCAATGCTTAGCACCTGGGCCAGTAAGAGCCCATCCTGACAGTGCATGAGGAGTCTGCTCCTCACCAAGAGGTGAGTCTAATGGCCACCTGGGTGTCCAGCAGGGGTGGTGCAGAAGCTGGTGAGCATCTGTGTACTAGAGATGGTGTAGCCTTTCCCCTGTGCCTGTTGATGTGTCACCTGTATGGTACAGCTTCTGTGTTGGTTCCCACTCAAGTTCAGCTGGGTCTGAAGCCCCACTGGAGTGCCCAGCTTGCTTAGCTGGGGTCTGAGACCCATGCTCTTCCCTAGACTTCCAGCTTGTGAGTGAAGTCTGTGTACATCTTGTTCATTGCTGTACCCCCAGGGACTACCTGTGTCTGACATACAGGGCCTCAAATATTTGTCATGTGAAGGAATTAACAGCCCTCTTTGCTGTTGGCAAGACCCTGTCCTTTCTTGCTACCAAATTCACAGTGAGCTCTGCCTCAAGGGAATCAAAGATGCCTTGGAATTAGAATGCTACCTCTCAGGTGACTTCCTGTCATGGAGTCTAACAACTCTGAATGCCCCACCTGCCCCTCCTGCCCTTCTCCCCTGCAAATGCATATTCCAGTCCAGCTTAAAACAAGCCCAAGTCCCACTTACCTCTAGGACCTTGTGACTCATCTGCTTTTATGGCCCCCAGCCCTAATCATGGCTCTTGTTCTGTTTTGGTTTCTTTCTAACATCCACCCCACAAAAAACCAATTTTTCATTTCTCAGAAGGAGAGATTTTTTCGTTAAAGTCAGAAATTGGTGGGATTGTTAAAAAAAAAAAAAACACTCCACAAAATTAGCTGTATAAATCATGGTTCTGTTTGTTTGGCAACAGTGCAAAAACAACTTTATTTTTTCTCAAGGTAGAAAATAGTAATAAAGAAATGTTACGCTATTTTATGGAAAGACCTCTGAACCGAACTAAATAATCTGTGTGCCCATCTGCCATTTCCATCACACCTGTGTGGTCAAGGCGGCAGGGCTATGATGTGAAATCAGAGTGTGCTGTCGTGTGGGAGCAGGGACTGGAAGGATGTGTAGGGTCTGGTGAACAAGTGGGTGAGGGAGGGCAATTCTAGTGAGGGAAACTGCCTGAGCAACTTAGTCGCTCATTCTGACACCATGTACAGAGCCTGAATTTTTGCCCATTATGTATAAGATGTTAAGATGCAGAGATGAACATAACACAGGTCCTAACTTTAAGTAGCCCATAACCAATAGGGATAGATAGACAACCAACACAGAATTACAGCACTGTGTGGTAGGTGCTGGAGCCAGGGCAGAGACGAGGTCCAATGGGAACAAAGAGTGTCACCGCTCTGCGAGATGTATCACAGAAGGCTCCAGCGAGCTACATCATCTTTCTTTCATTTCACACATTTTTATTAAGCCACCTACTGAGGGCTGGTATTGTGTGCTAAGTTCTGGGAATATGATGATAGGAAAGATGGACAAGACAATGGGATAAAAGAGCAAGAGAGTGGGCATATGTGTTATGGGGGAGGGTATAAAAGGTATTTGCAGAAATTTGATGAAGTCCAGGGTTGGCAAATGTGTGGCAGGAACCACTCCTCACTCCTATAGTCATTTCAGACATTGCTAATTCGACAGGATGCTCTTGCCTTCTGAGCATGAATTCAGTTCTGTTTACTACCATCTGCATGGGTTAAAACTCATTTTCCATCTGGCATTTATTTAGTCAGTGCCACGTATTTGATCCAAGGCTGGAGGACTGACTCACACTGTCCAAATTCACAAGAGATTTCAGTTTATAATCATAAGTCCTCTTGCTAATATACAGTGAGAAACAAACATAAATCAGTTCACAGCTGACTAGGAGAGTCCCTAGGATTTACCTACACAGAAGACATACAAACCAGAATAGCCCGCAGTGAGCAAGCAGGGACTTGGAACAGGAGAGGTAGTATAACTTGTGTGAACAACTCCACAATTAGGGAACAGCTATGACTAGGTTTCTTTTATGTTCCAGTAATTGCTCAAGCACCTACCTGCCTTATTATATAAAGCCTTAGTATCTCCTCTTTACTGCCTTCCTCTCGCCCCAGAGTATGTCAAACCCTGGAGGGTTTGCCAGCCTTAAAGACTTATAGAGTCCAAATAGGGGACTCAGGCTGGCTTTGCCATTCGAGTGAGTCTAGAACAGGGGTCTGATAAATCTGCTACTGTCATTGTTTGCCCTGTAACAGAGGACTGTACAGATTATATACTGTGCAAGTGTGCATGGATAGGAGACGAGTGGAAACCAAAACTCAACTAATACTTACTCTAGTGCCACCAAGCTGTGCACCCAAGGAAGGGGATGGTTATTTATTTTTACAGTAAAAATTTGCACAAAGGCACTATGAAGCTAGTGGGCCCTGAGGGTCATCACTGAAAACTGGTCCTGTCCAGGAGAACAGACTTGCTGGTGCCAGCTGCTCCCATTTGCTGCAGAGGCCCCGTGGGCATTGTGGGAGTTTGAGCTCCTCCTTGGGGGCCAGGCCCTAGGAGCACTGGGTCAGGACTGGTTCTGGCACTTGTACCTCTGGGACTCAGCCCCACCAACATTCCTCTTCTTCTCTTTCTGGGATCTACTTAGGTCACCAAGTTTTTCTTTTAAACTCTTTTGCTTGACTCTGGGGCTCCTTGGCCCTGGGTGGGTGGGTGGCTCATTAGTGTTCAAAGTTTATTTCCTGTTCCTACCTATCTGAGTCTAGCCGGCAACTTTTCTACTAAACAAGAGCTCCCTACTCTCTGGTAGTGGCCACTGTGAGTGGGTCTTGGCTACGTTGGTAAGGAGGTGTGAATGCTGCGGGGAATCTTTGCAGTCACTGGAGTCAGAGATACCCGAATGTTAATTCCTGCTTTTCCCTTTTAGCTGCGTGCCCTTGGGCAAGTTATTTAAACTAGAGCTTCAATTTATTCTTCTGTCAAATGGCAATAATGATACCAGACAGGGTTGTGGCTGCATTAGATAATGTATATAAATCTCTCAGCATTATACGAGGATCCTCTTCGAATGGTAGCTATTATTGTTACAATTCATGCCCGAAGAGGCCCAAGCAGAGAGCTGAAAAAGAGCCTTGGACTTCTTGGTCCCTCCTCTGTATCCAGTGAGAAGGATCTCTGGATGCTCTGGGATTTTCGTCTCAGTATTTAAAAAGTCCTGGAAGCTCTGGAACTGAAAACATTCCATCCCTCCACAATGACTCGGAATCCGTGACTAACCAGCCCCTTCAGATGAGCTGGTTTGTAAAGGAGCAATGGCGGAGTGAGTCTTTACCCCAGAAGACAAAACAAAACATTGCACAAAGGACTTGTGGCTGCTGGGCAGGAATGGCGCATCTTCCCAGCGTGCTTGGAGTGTCTGTCTGGTCCTTCTTCTGGCGGGGAGCAAGCCTCCCTCTGAGGGCCCCGTGGTGGGTGGTCCACCAGGCTCAGAGCCCCAAATTCTGGGTGCAGAGTGCTGCTTAAAATCCGATCTCTTAATCAATTCTGCCCATAACAACAGGATTTCAATGCATGGCAGGGGATAAAGTGGCCCAGAGAAACTCAGGACACGTTTGAACAGCAGCCCAGAACTCGGACAGAATCTGAATCAGGTTGGCACAGGCCTGAGTCATGGGTTGCTGCCAGGACATTGTAAGAAAAGCCATTCTTGTCACACAATGGCATGAGGAAACAGGAAGCCCTGCAGCATGATGCTAATTATTATCCTCTCTTTGAGCAGGGCCACAATTCAGTTGGGAGGACCTTACCTTTGTCCCTGTAGGTTACCGCACATCAACTGCTGAGAGCAAGTTGGACAAGGGTAAAAGGTGGTAAAATAACAACAGCTGCAACAGCAGCCTTGGACCTGGAATTGCCACACCGTGGTGGTCACGGACCCAGTTGACCTGGTTTGAATTTCACTTCTGCCTTTTCCTACTGATGCCATTTAGCAGAGTTACTGAACCTTTCTAAGCCTCTGTTTTCTCATCTGGAAAGTGGGATTAACAACATCCTCTACTTTTCAGATTTGGTATACGAATTAGAAATCATGAATGTAGCTACTGCTAAAGGCCAGTCATGTAGTAGTCTCGCAGGCACTGGTAAATATTGTTATTTCTAAGACCTGGATATAACCAACTCTGATACTCATTAGCGCCGGATAGGTCAGTCACTCGATCATTTCTGAGTGTCAGTGTTCTCATCTGTAAAATAGGGATGCACGATGTCTCCACGTGGTGGTCGTGAGGATGAATTTAAATCCTCCAGCATGGTGTTTGCCACATGCAAGCCACTAATAAGTGTCAGTGGGATCTGAAAATCCTATAGTTGGAGAATAAAATATCCATTTTAGCTGTGAATTTATTTCCATTTCCTCTGGAGTCTGAGGAATATCCGAGACCTATTGTTTATTTAACTGTATTTGACTCTGTGCTAATACTTGTAGCTTATTTTTAGGTCACTTTGGTATTTTCTCTGAGTGAGATTTTCATCTTTCTTTGGCTAAGGTAAAAATTTCAAACATATGAACACATCATGGACTTTTAGACCTGGATCTTACCTCGGAGAGCAGAATCATCCTCAGTCGTGGCTGTGCACGCAAATCTCCTGGAGTGAGGGGAGCTCTTGAAAAACAGCCTGGACTCCACCCGAGACTCACTGACATGGCTGAGGAAGCTGGGCCCCGGGCGAGGCACAGTTCGAAAACCTCAGCTCTGTCCCAGATGCTTCTCACAGTGGTGCTGATGATTGGCTGCACATTCTTACCTGCTTGTGTCTCAGACTCCGTTAATGCCTTTGTGTTTCTATTTTCTTTATTTAGATAGTTGACAAAATGTACGGCTACAGCATGTAAAAGATAGAGCTGATCTTGACAGTGGCCCATATCATAGGATTATGTTTAAAGGAAGATAGGGGAAAAAAATCTTTTCTAAACACTTAAGAAGAATTTAAGTCTTTATACTCTGTGTGTGACTGTAAGTAGAGAGAATCAGCCTTTTTGTCCAATAAAAGTGATTGGTGTTAAGATTAAGAAGCTAATTTTAAGGGGAAATCTGGAAATGTGAAATAAAATCTTAATGCTCCAAATCGGACAGGTTGCTTAAGTCTGCCTGAATCTTAGTATTTTTCCTCTGTAAAATGAATATAGTGATAACAATACTTGTCTTGGTTACATGTGCTATAGTGAGGAATGAGGATGTCAAAGCATCGGCAGTGTTTTATAGAATGCAAAGCACCGAACAGTGAAAAGAATAACTTGCCTTGTGACCTCATTGGGCAAGTTATTTGACATTTTAGTCCCTTAGTTTCCCCACCTGCAAAGTGGGACCAATAATGCCTAATGCCCACCTCAGTGGGATGTCATTGGGACAAGAGCAGAGGATGTTCATGAAAGCTCTTGGAAAAGCAGGAAACCTGTATTAAATTAAAGTTATATTATAGTCTCCATTTTATAGCCAATAAAATAGGTAGTCTGAGGCCACAGCCCATTGAGCATTGTGGGCAGAGCTGGGGCTCTGGCCAGGCCTTCTGGGCTCAGAGTCTCTGCTTCCAGCGGACTTCCCCATGTCCTGCTTAACAGTGCTGACTTCTCTTTTCTCTTGGTTACCAATCTTCCTGAGGTGGAGGCAGGCCCAGACCCATTCTTTTAGTGAGGCCAGGAAGAATAGGGCCATTTATATCTCTGCTCAGATGACTAGAAAATCCTTTTATCCTGCTTCACTGAAAAGCATCTCCTCAAAACTTGGGGAATCCAAAGGCCTAAAGAGCCATCTAGTGGTCATACATGAAAATGACACTAGCTTTTGCGAGTAGCCTCATTGGCCTGGAGGTAATAGGAATGGATTTGTTTTCATCTTCTCTTAAATTTGTGCCTTCCCTGACAACCACCAAATAGGGATCGATATAGCTGTCCACTTTCTATTTTTGTAACCCCAGACTGCAGAGTGATGCTAGAGGAAAACTAGAAACCTCTGCAGACCCGAGCTGCTACAAAGCTATAGTTTCCACTCTCAGCTCTTGGCTTGCAGTTAGATATATCCATGCAACTGAGTTTAGGTGATGAAATGTAAGAGGAAGTTATATGCATCACTTGTAAGTCTGGCCCATAAAAATTTCCACGTATACGTCTCCAAGCTCTTTTTTCTTTTGTGGTTTGACACAGATGAGCCCGATAGTTTTGGAATTCATGTGTTGAAGGTAGAGCTACAAGATGGAACGGATCTTGGTCTCCAAGTTACCGCTTGAAGGAGACCTGCCAGTCAGTGAAGAAAACCTCTTTTGTGCTTTACATAGCAAGAAAGAAGCCTCTAATTGTCTTTGAGCCATTACGCATCTTTATGTTTGTTACAGCAGTTAGGGTTACCTTAATCAAAATAGGGGTGTGAGTTGGTCGTAGCTAATCCAGTCAACAATGGAAATGAGAAACAGATTTACCGTGACACCAATGGAGCTCTGTCTTCAGGGATCATCACTTGCACAGGTCCTTTCGAAGGCCCAAGGTGTGCAAGTGGAGAAGTGCGGGACCCCTGGCAATGTGCTCACATGGTTATGCTTTCTGAAATTTGCAAAAGTAAGATATTTTCAACTGCATGTAATTGGTTAGGAGTGCTGTCTCCTTCCTTTTCAACTTCCCCTCCATCATACTTC
This sequence comes from Propithecus perrieri, assembly GCA_963574695.1. Lineage (NCBI taxonomy): Eukaryota > Metazoa > Chordata > Mammalia > Primates > Indriidae > Propithecus > Propithecus perrieri. The sequence goes on from CAUYRB010016737.1 coordinate 42,151, forward strand.
TCTTTGTGTTAGATGGTGTTGGGGAGGCTTGGACATTTTTGGGATTCAGATAATGAGAAGTTGAGTGGGGATATATTTAGCTTAAGTGTAGTTGCTATACCATTGTGGTTCTCTATCTCTTCCATGTAGAGTTATTGCCAGCTGTTCTGATATAGGAATGGTTTCCAGGAATACTCCTACACCCACTGTGCAGTTGTGAAAAGACAATGCAGGGTCAGAGGTTGTACTGAATAGAGTCTGTTCCACAGAGCCTGGGATACGGAACATGTGAGCAGGAGAGGAGAATAAAGGTTTGAAATGTATGGAGTCAGAAGCTAGTCTGTAGAAATTTCTTCTGATCCATTTGATGTGTAAAATTATAAGCAGAGAATGTAGTTCTTATTGATGCTTTGTCAAAATTGAATTTCTCTCCTATTAAGAATATACTTAGTGATTTTTAAAAGCATATATAATTCTGAACACATTTTACATTGTCCCTCCTTTTATTTTTATTTTATTTTATTTTATTTTTTGAGACAGAGTCTCACTGTGTTGCCCAGGCTAGAGTGAGTGCCGTGGCGTCATTCTAGCTCACAGCAACCTCAAACTCCTGGGCTCAAGCGATCCTTCTGCCTCAGCCTCCTGAGTAGCTGGGACTACAGGCACGTGCCACCATGTCCAGCTAATTTTTTCTATATATTTTTAGCTGTCCGATTAATTTCTTTCTATTTTTAGTAGAGACGGGGGTCTCGCTCTTGCTCAGGCTGGTTTCGAACTCCTGAGCTCAAACAATCCGCTCGTCTCGGCCTCCCAGAGTGGTCCCTCCTTTTATTTTGATGGGAATAGCTTAATTGATAAAGCTTGAATATGGTATTTAAACTGAATGTCCAAAAGACGTGCTGGAACATTTCAATAGAATAAAGAGGAAATTATAGATTTTTTTTTTTTTTTTTTGATTCAGAGTCTCACTGTGTTGTCCGGGGTAGAGTGCTGTGGCATCAGCCTAGCTCACAGCAACCTCAAACTCCTGGGCTCAAGCAATCCTTCTGCCTCAGCCTCACAAGTAGCTGGGACTACAGGCATGCGCCACCATGCCTGGCTAATTTTTTCTATATGTTTTTAGTTATCTGATTAATTTCTTTCTATTTTTAGTAGAGACGGGGTCTCGCTCTTGCTCAGGCTGGTTTCGAACTCCTGAGCTCAAACAATCCACCCGCCTCAGTCTCCCAGAGAGCTAGGATTACAGGCGTGAGCCACCGCGCCCGGCCGAGATTACAGATTTTTGATTTGGACCTTTCTTCGACAACTCTAAATTTAGTTATTAAAGAACCAAGAACAAATTCGGATAAAAGTAATGGAATATCAAAGAAGAAGCAATTAATAAGAAGCAAAAAGGCCGGGCGCGGTGGCTCACGCCTGTAATCCTAGCACTCTGGGAGGCCGGGGCGGGTGGGTCGCTCAAGGTCAGTTGTTCGAGACCAGCCTGAGCAAGAGTGAGACTCCGTGTCTACTAAAAACTAGAAAGAAATTAGTTGGACAACTAAAAAAAAAATATATATATATAAAATGAGCCGGGCATGGTGGTGCATGCCTGTAGTCCCAGCTACTCGGGAGGCTGAGGCAGGACGATTACCTGAGCCCAGGAGTTTGAGGTTGCTGTGAGCTAGGCTGATGCCACGGCACTCTAGCCCAGGCAACAGAGCAAGACTCTGTCTCAAAAAAAAAAAAAAAAAAAGAAGCAAAAAATAATGAAAAAAGATTCTGACTTCAAGAAGTGAGTTGTAACAAAAAATTCTTTAGATCATACCCAACACAGCGATTCATTAGAGGAAGAGATAATTTCAAATAGAAGTAACTAGTAGGTGCTTGCATTATTTGGTAATACATTTACTGAAGAAGAGTGAATCATATGAACACATCAGAAATGATTTAAATTTCTTGCAGATTTAACACAAAATTCTGACATTGAAAAAAATAACAAATCGCATAACATATCACTATGACAAGCACATCAGCAACAAAATGTTTAATGGTATAATCAACTCAAGAATATTTTAAGACTAGTCACTGCACAAGAACTCTTGAAATACACTGAAATGTTACAGTTAAAACATGAACGAAAATTAATAGAGGTTTTCCCAAATTTAACAATTCTAAAAATTTACATGGTACAATCAATAACAAGTTGTGAAGGTGAAGGTGAAAAACACTTTCTTAAATTTTGCGGGAAAAATCAAACATTCATGCTAAAGGAAAGACCAAATTAATTTTCTATTTTTTCTGTAGAAAATAATATAAAACCATTGTTACATGGAGGGGCAGTTAGAAGCAAAATAGCCCACAGTGCAGGAAGAAAAAACATCTTAAGAGCAGTTCATTAATAAAAATACAGTCATGTACCACATGACAATGTTTTGGTCAATGACAGACCGCATATACGACAATGGTCCCATAAGATTATAATACTGTATTTTTACTGTACCTTTTCTTTGTTTAGGTATGTTTAGATACACAAATATGTACCATTGTATTGCAATTACCTACAGTATTCAGTAAGTAACATGATATACAGGTTTCTAGCCAAGGAGCAATAGGCTATACCATATAGCCTAGGTGTGTAGTAGGCTATACCACCCAGGTTTGTGTAAGTACACGCTATCGTGTTCATGCAATGATGAAATTGCCTAATGATGCATTTCTCAAAACATAACCCTGTCATTAAGTGATGCATGACTGTATTAATTTACTTTCAGAATTTTGAATTTTGTCATGTTTGTGGCATCTGATAGATTTTATAATATGTGATTTCTTTTTTTCATTTATAATAAACATTTGCTTCTGTAATTAATTTTATACTCTTGTTTTGTAGTCTTTTTCTTGAGAGGGCCCCTAAAGTTATGTTAGCTTCATATTTGAAAAATCCAAGCTCACTCTTGGGCCTGGAACATATCCATGGTCTTCAGTGACACTAAAGCATCCTCAGAGACTGACGTTGGTGGCTAATTTCAATGGCCTGATCAATGAGGGGGTCCTGCCAGGAGGATGGAGGGCAGGAGAAAATAGAGGTTGGGATGCTAATTTCCCTGTCCCCCCACCCCATGCTGGTCTCTGTTTCCTCTTTGGCTGTATATTGGTATTCTATTGCTGTAACAAATTTTCACATCTAATGGCCTAAAACAACACTCATTTATTAGTTCACTGCTCTGTAGTTCAGAAGTACTGGTGGGCTCAACTGGGTTCTCTGCTCAGGGCCTCAGAAGCCTGAGATCCAGGTGTCAGAAGAGCTGGTTCTTCTGGAGGCTTAGGTTGGGGGTGGGGATCTACTTTCAAGTTCTTGCAGGCTGGTGGAATCCAGTTCTTGCATTTGTGGCCCTGAGATCCACATTTCCCGGCTGGCTGTCATCAGTAAGCTGCTCACTGCTCTTAGAAGCTACCTGCACTCCTTCTCTGGTGGTCTTCTCTCCTTTTTCAATGGGCCAGCAACGTCACGTCAAGTTCATCTCATTATTTGAGACTTTCTGGCTTCCGCTCCCACCTTCCTCTTCTTTACCAGCTGGAGAAAGCTCCTTGCCTTTTTTTAAAATTTCAAAATATTTAAGGGGTACAAATGTTTTTGTTACATGGATACCTTGTATAATGTTTAAGTCAGGGCTTTTGGTGTGCCTGTAACCAGGATAGTGTTCATTGCACCCAATAGGTCAGTTGTTATCCCTCATCCCCCTTCATCCCCTTTCTTGGTTTCCAAGGTACTTTATATCTCTTTGTGCCCGTGTGTGCCCATCATTTAGCTCCCACTTATTAGTGAGAATATATGGTGTTTGGTTTTCCATTCCTGAGAAAGTTCACTTAGGATAATTGTCTCCAGTTCCATCCAAGTTCTGCAAAAGACATGATTTTTTTTTTTTATGGCTGAGTAGTACTCCATGGTGTGTACATGGGAAGGCGGCTGCCGTGGAGCCAACCCCTCTGCAGACTGGGTGCTCTGGGGCTGAGAGCACAGAGTGGTGTTGGTTGCAGCAACCTGCGATCAGAAGCTGGCAGGACCCTATTGTGCCCGCTCTCTGGTGCAATGCTGCCGCACAGTCTCCAAGCAGCTCCCTGATCAATTCAGAGCCCTGCTGTGTCCGGCTGTGGTAGCCCCCTGGCAGCTTGGATTGCAGTGTCCACTGGGAAAGTGTGGAGCCCCGGGGATCCCTCACCTGACTCTACCCCGTGTGTGGATGCTTTCCCCAGGTACCTTCTAGGCTTGCTGAAAGGATCACCCCAGCTCTCTCTCTCCCACCTTGGGTGTCTCCATTCACTTCTCAAATGATTCACAATGCTCCTGCTGAGACGGTCCATCCATGGTGAACCTCTACCCACAACCTTTGATCCTCTCCTTGAGAACGGTGAGTGCAGGCTGCTGCTAGTCCTCCCTCTTGGTTCTCTATGATAGTTCTTTGCTTTTAAATGCTCCTGTGATTAGAGTAGACCCACTTGGATAATCTCTCTTTTTTTTAAAGGCCATTGGTGAGATATAACATAACATAATCGCAGGAATGATATCACATTCAATGGTTCTGGGGCTTAGGGGATACTCTTGGGGCCATTCCCAGAAATTGTGCCTACAGCAGGCTGCATTTCCTGTTTGGTAGCCCTAGTCTGTAGCTTCAGCTGAGTCTGGGTTCTGCTAACACTGTGTCCCTGGTTTCCTCATGCTTAAGGGTGGCAAAGACTTTCCTGTTTCTAGTGCCAGCATCTTCACCATCCATCATTGGTTCCCTTACCTCTGCTCACATGTTGGTAAATAGTATTTTTGTAAAACTCTCTTCCATTTCTCCCCTTGAGTATGTCATCTATTTTCTGCTGAGACTCTGACTGATAGAGCTAGGAAAACATATTTTGGTGAGAAGCCATAGTTTTTCTGTTCTTATATACTCTGTTAGATCTTAGGCCTTAGGTACTCTCAAGGGAAAGGAAGGAATTTTGCAGCCATGACCTGTGAGAGTGAGAATGTATTGTTTCAAAGATGCTGAGGATGAAATCTGGTAATTATATCACTGTGCTTCAGCCAGTACTGGGTGTGGGCTCAGATTTCTTATGTTCAAAATCTGATTCCTTCATATACCTGCTATATGAACTTGGACAAGATATTTAACCTCTCTAAGCTTCTGTTTCCTTATCTGAAAAATAGGAATAATAAGAATATCTCCCTTATTGAAAGGACTAAATGAATTGATCCATGCAAAGAAGTTGTAGACTCTGGGTTATACCACAATATACCAGACACTGAGTTGGTGTTAATATTATGTGAGCTTGTGTTTTGCTCACAATCTGGAAGGAGATACATAAAACTGCAGTGTAAGGCTGACCTTGAAAATGGATTTTATTGGGGGATCTAGGTCCCCAGTGACAGTTTTGCAACACTGGGAGGAGAAATTGACATCTATAAATATAATATGACTTACTCATGGCAGAAAAGACCAGTGAAAGTTATTCTAGGTGCTTGGACTAAAATGATAAAGAAATGAATTATCGAAGCCATCTGCCCATGAAAAAACAGGGCATAGAATGCTTGGTATGTCTTCTTATTTTTTGTGCCCTGAAACTGTGATCTTCATGTAGTTTTGACATAAACAATTCCATTCTGGAATACACTTCAATGGGCTTTTAATCCCCTAATTAAATCACTCTCCTGGATTATCCAAATACATGTTCTGGGATAAAATGTTTTACAAGATTTTCCTTTAATAAATCCCACTGGGATCTAACTGAGGCCTAATTAGTCCCTTTAATTGGTGTGTTCTGTATGAGGAGGCTCCAGCCAACTGCTGATATTGGAGTGTCTTCACTCTGCTAAGAGCTTCAGTTCCTGGTTTTTGGCAGTTATTTACCCAGACAGATGGTGGATGGGCCCATCATCCCAATGACTTATGTACCTGGAAGAAGAGGAAAAATTAATATTCTTGCCCAAAGCAAGAATATTAATTAGCTCTCCAGAAAGTGGCTTTATGAATTAAATGAGTTTTTTTTCCTAATTTTTTACCTATCATGATATAACTTGGGATCACTCATGCAAAGCTTGATTTACTTAAGAGTGTGGGTATCTGTGGGACATTTTGGGCTGTCTCTCGTACTTGGTTTGTAGGTCCTGTTTGTTATCTAAGTCTCCATTCACGCACCAGTTCCCTGTCAAACCATCTTTGACCTCCACTGCAAGGGGTCACATGGTGTAGTGAGAAGACCATGGGTTTTGAAGTGGCACTTAAATGTGTATCCCATTTCCACCAATAGTTAGCTTTGGGTTGTGCAAGTTTTCTGAAACTCAGTCTCCTGAGCTGTATAAAAGAGATAAAATATACTAAGCAGTGTTATTGTGAGGATAAATTCTGATATGCTAGACAAAAAATATCAAGTAGAAAATATCATTTCTATCTGTGCTCTTTCAAGTACATGATTTATACCTCTACCTAGCATTTACTTCATTCTGCCTTGTATTACAGTTGGTTTTAAAATGAGTTTGTATAGGCTAGATTCTGGTAACCAGAAGATTCATGCACATAATGGTTTAACACAATAGAAGTTTATTTCTTGCTCATATTACAGTCCAGAGGTCCATGGAAGAGGATATGTTTTATGCAACAGAAGACGGTATAATTGAGAAAGTTTGTGTTATAAGGCACTTAAAGATTTCTTCATCAAATAAAGGGATGTTAAGCAAATACCAGATGAAGGGTGTTATTTTCCAACTTGAGCCTTTTCTTTCAGATGGCTTTAAGGTAGCTACTCTCATGTTAAAAGAGAGAAAGAGAGAGAGAGAGAGAGAGAGAGAGAGAGAATCATGGGGACTAGTAAGGAAAGAAATAAAACAGACTTCAGAACCATGTCTAGAAAAGAAATTATTAGAAATTAGAAATTATAGTAACTGGCACATGAAACTGAATGAAAGCAAATTATATCTACCCTAGTTGAGTATTTGCCTGTCTCTTTTGCTAGAGTAGGAATTTTGCATCTCCCTTTGCAGTACCTGAAATTTTATAAATACTGAATTGAAACTAATTGAGGCTCTTGTATTCTTTGAATGAGGGATATGTCAGTATCGGAGACCTAAATGCCAGTGTTTGGGCACTGCCAGAAGGGAGGGGTAGCTACAACAGCCTTGAGGCTAGTGATGTGAAATGGGTCAAAGCAGAATCCCAGAGCTGCCACAACCAAGGAGAATGTGCTGTTAATTAAATGTGTCCACAGAAATTATTTTGCTACTTATATGTTTACATATATCTATAAGGAAGGCAGGTAATATTAAATGGCAAGTCCTTTGTGCCTTTTAGTGCCTTCATGACTTTGGTTCTATAGTTTTGGATGTAGGGGGAGAAAAATGGAGTTCCTGGGATAGGGGATGAAGCAGGGACAGCTGGCAGGGTGAGGTAAGGGGCAAAGAAAGCAGGAGAGGGGTTTGAACAAGAGATGCTGGGAGTCGAAGAGTCAATGAGGTTCACGGCGCAGGCCCTGAGAAGCGAGTGAGAGATGACACCCACCGTCCTGCTGGAAGCTGCTTCTGTGTGTCATGTGATTTCATTTCCACTCCCCCACGAAAGCCTCCACCAAGGCAATCAGCTTACATGTGCACATGTGAGGGGAGGCATTCCTATGATCTCAAAAAAGAGGTTAGACTCACATCTGGGGAAAATGGTGGAAACCAAAGAGCTATGTGGAAAAGCAGGTACCTAGAAGACAGAGGAGAGGCCCCCACCTCTCTCTTCCCAATACTCAAGGGCTTTGTGCTTTCACAGTTTTTGCCATTGAATTCATTGTCCCTGCATCTGCAAAGGCTGGGAGCTCCAGGTGGTGATGGGTCTGAGCAGCCTGCCCTGTGCTTCCTTTATTCTTGCCCCTCCCATGTTGCCATCTTGCAAGGACGTAAGCTGTATCAGGCATCAAACCCTCATATCACACCAGTACCTGGGAGACTGATAAGGATAGAAATAGAGGTAGATAGATAGACAGAAGAAACTCCAAACATAAAGAGATATGGAAGACAAAGGACTTATCCAGTCCCACCAGACATGATCTCCTAGCCTGGTGGCCTAATTTTGTGTCCTGAACTCTCCATTCTGCCCTTGTCCCCATTTGGGAGCTCTTCCTCCTCTTTGGGAGAGTGACAGGTAGGGGTGTGGACAGAGAGAAAGCCTTGAGCTGTGCCAATATCTTAACAACTGTGCCATATTTCTACCTGATAGGAGTAGGCGGTGCCTTATTAGCTTAACCACCCCCCCCACCCGCCTTAAGAAAATTTCTCTTTCCATTGAAAGGAGCAAAGTTCACTGCCCCTCCCAAGGCTTCAGTGTGCTTACAGCATGGAGTTCTCAGAGCAGAGAGGGTAAGAAAGCTGTGGTCACCTTGTCCCCAGGTTTCTCAGGGAGACAGCATTTTTGTGCCACAGTTCTTACCATTCTGAATTGTAAGTTTTCTGTGTACATGACTGCCTCCAACATTAGGTTGTGAGCTCCTCAAAGACAGGCCTGTACTTTTTCCATCTTTCTATTCCACCCTGGCAACTTGCACAAGGTTTGTTGAATGGATTCCCATTTTCATGGGTGTGTCAAGAGACACACACTCAGAACAGAATAGAGCAGAAACTGGAGTCAGAATCAGCAGAAACCAGGAATCACAGGGGCAAATGAAAGAAGGCAAAATAGGGATCGGAGGTATGGCACAGGGTGGCTGTCCCCTTAGTGACCCAGGTCCAGGAATCACACCAGCCCTCTGGGTGTCAGGCATAAGGAAGCAAGAGCAACTGCAGAGCCCACCTGCAAGAGGGGAGAGAGTTGTCACATACGGCCAAATTTCTCAGCTTCAGCTCAGGGACTGGCAGTATTTGTACCTGTCATTTGAATGTACAGGTACCTGCAGATGAACAGGGCAGGGAACAATAAACATTCGTCATTTGTTGGGTTCTCACTTGGTGTCAGGCCTTGTTTTAGGAATTCTAGTATTGCCAATCCCTATACAACTTCACAATAAGGTATTATTATTACCATTTTATAAATGAGTACACTATGCTCAGAAAGTTTAAGTGACTTGTCCAAGGACTCCCGGATAAGAGGAAAAAGACTTGAGACTCAAATTCAGATCATTTTATTTATTATACACATATTTGTACTTATTACCCAAGTATTTATGATATATCTACAGCATGCCTAATATTGTACTAAGTGCTGGGGGATACAACAGTCTTCAAGATATGGTGCCTGAGCTTATAGAGCTCACAGCCTAGATGGGAGTACAGACAGGGAAAAAGCAGCTAACCACAAAGGGGCCAAGGAGGCAGGGAGCCAGATAACTTCTTCAGTCACCATTTCTTCATTCATACAACATATGCATTCTGATGTCTATGATGTTCCAGGACCTATACTGGGTGCTGGGGACATTCTAGGAGCAAAGCACATGTGGTCCCCACCCTGCTCTCATGCAGCCATCAGCCTATTGAGGACATGCACACTAATCCAATGATCATAGAAATATTTAACTTCAAACTGTAATAAATGCTATGAATGTTACTTAAAACTGAAGAGAGATGAATGGCTGAATTTCAGGTATTATGAAAAGCTAGTGTGAGAGAGAATTAATTGTAGACAAGCTTTTAGGACCTACTGAATCACTTCCAGGAAGGCAGCTTCTCTTTATGCTATACGGTATCTAGCGTGCAAATGGTTAGCCAAATGGCACTGCAGATGGAACTCACTTTTGAAGTAAGGTAGATTGGGATTCAAATTCTGGTTCTGCTTCTTACTAGCCAGGTCATTTAATAAGTTACTTAGTCTCTCTGTGGCTCAGTTTCAAACGGTTAAGTGGGATTGATGATGACAATGATGGTTGCAGGGCAGTTTTCTGGGTGGCCATGGACCACCCAGTTCCCCCGTTTCTTGCTTTTAGTTCTCAAGAATAACTGCGAATCTATTGGGTATGCAATATCCTGAACTAAGGAGGAACTGGCTGGAACAGCCCAGGCTCTGTTCTAGTCCCACCTGGAATAGGATGTCCTTCAATGCTTTAGCCCAGTGAGTCCTGTTATGCCCAGGGCACAAAGCCCAGGGCAGACTGCTTGCTGGGATTCCTCAGCTGCAGTGCAAATGAGAACATGTGCAGACGAAACTCCATCCACCCCAGGAAGCTTTCTGGAGACTTGGGGTTCCAGTTTGCAATGAGTCCTAGGCTTCTGTTGTCCCTCGCTGCCTATTTGTAAATAGTAAAGCCACTTCGTGGAACTGTGTATGTGAGTGTTTTGTATCACTGGGCTCAGGCAAGTAGTAAAAGTGAAGCCCAAGATGCAGTGGGCTGAAGTGGTAGCCAGTGCACAGTGACCCTGCTTTACGATGACGATGATGATAACTAACATTTATCGAGGCTTTATGTGTGCTTGGCCACATCCTGAGTTTATTAACTCATTTAACAAGATTGCTGGGAGGATTAAATGAGCTAATATATTTAAAGTGCATAGCACAGTGTGTGGCACAAAGCAGGAATCTGAAAACGGTAGCATAGCGGTGATGTACCAGGGGTGGGGCAGTGGGAGAGGTCTGCTGCATGTGCAAGTAATAAAGGGGAAATTTTTCTGTACAGAATTTATAAACAGTAATAAAGTTGTCTAGAAATTGGTTTGCTTTTTATTATCGCCATAAATTAGCAATTCTAAACAATGTCAGTTACAAATACTTGTTTCTGGCAAAAAAAGACTTTTGCTGTAGGTACTATAGGGTTTGCACAAACATTATCTGTTTCATATTAGCACATTTTTATTACTTATTCTTTATTAAAAATTATAACATACATGGAAATTAATTTGGAAACCTTCTAGTTTAGCCTCCGACACATGTGGACTGGGCTACAGGTGTGTTTGGAGAGTACATTTGTAAAGGCATGGAAGTGTTCCAGTGCATTTGGGCATAGTTTCCTGTGCCCCCAGTCCCTGTGGTACTACGTATTTCTGCATTTAAGCAGTCGTTTCGAAATAAAAATTGATAGCACAGTGATGTAAAGATGAAGAAAAAAAACTTGAGTTACTTTAATTTTGTCATTCTCTGTGGAAATCATTCTTGGAACAGTGCAAAGTACACGCTCTTCGAAGCATTTCTTCATGTGTTTACTGCCCTCTTCTTTTTTTTTTTTTTAAAGTAGTTAATGTAATCAAAAAGTGTTAACCTATTACTTCTTCCCTTTTATACTTTAATATTTATTTCAGTTTTTTTCTATTATAAATATATATTCAATGCAAAAAAATTTCACTGCATGTCTCTTCTGATTATCCATTAAATAGTGATATCTTCTACAATTTATTATTTGCTGTATTTCATGATTATTACTGAAGACAAATTTACAGAGGAGAAGGAGGTGTTAAAAAATGATCCCCACCAGGTTTCAAATATGCCGGGTATTAATATTACTCTCTTCACTATTATTCTTTCTTAAGTCAGTTGAGAGAAACTTTGTTGTCTTGGTCACATAAATTTGTCAACAGAATACTATTGTTCTAGGCTTGCTGCTTCAGTTTTGCCTTGGAAGAAGATGGAGGTGGGGAGTGAGGGATAACTCATCGACTTTTCTGTGATCACAGAAGAGATTCCTGAAACTCAGGCAATTAGTGGCCAAGGGACAGATCATTTATTCTAAAAGCATCAATCACAGGAGTGAAGGGGTGTGACAAAAATACACAAAGGCCTATAAACCTCTTCCCTGAGGTGAAGGAAGCAAGGTGGTCATTGACTCAAAGAGCTGGAGACACAGGGGAGCCATTCTCTGGTCTAGACAGCACCTGAAACTGCCTCCTGGATGAAATCTTTCGGAGATGTCTTCTGGATTAGGGAGCATGCACTGCCTCTTCCATGTTCATCTAGGTTAACCATTTTACTGACAGATTTGAATACGTGATGACAGTGCACTGGGTTGTGCAAATTTTCATTGCAAAGTTACTATCCCACTTCAGCTTCATTCTCTTCTAGCATTTATTGAGTGCCTATGAGGTACAGGTGCTGAGCTAGGAGGGGCTTTGGCATATGCCCTTTCAAGAAACTTGTGCATGGCCGGAGGCAGTGGCTCACGCCTGTAATCCTAGCACTCTGGGAGGCCGAGGCGGGCGGATTGTTTGAGCTCACGAGTTCGAGACCAGCCTGAGCAAGAGCAAGACCCCCGCCTCTACTAAAAAAGATAGAAAGAAATTATCTGGACAACTAAAAATATATAGAAAAAATTAGCCGGGCATGGTGGCGCATGCCTGTAGTCCCAGCTATTCTGGAGGCTGAGGCAGTAGGATCGCTTGAGTCC
>CAUYRB010016738.1:0-10943 GCA_963574695.1 Propithecus perrieri
CCGAGATGCAAGGGAGGGGAAGTTAACCGCTCCACCTACCCTTGTTGCTGGTCTCCAAGCCTCTCGGGACCTCTCTCCTTCCAGTTCTCCTCCGCAATGCCTTCCCGTGGAGTCTCCTGTAGTTTCAGGCACCCTTCCTTCTGACCCTCACCCGATCTATGTTTCTCTGCTCGCTTATTTTTTCTCTCTTTCTTCTAAAATTCGTCTTTTTTGCAGAGACCTTCTGACTGGCGGCTTGTCTCATCCGCCATCTTCCCTCCAGACAGTAATCTAATTTTTAAATACAGACATAATGAACTCCTTAAAAGAAAAGATTCATTTGTTATAGTTTTTCAAACTAGAAACTAAGAAGTTTTACAGAAGCCTCTTGCAGGGTAAGTTATGTTGTACTCCCTAGAGAAGCACAAACAATAATGCCTTACACAATTGGCATTGCTGAATGCCGCTGGGGGAAAAGAAACAGTAAAAGAAATCATGGCACTGCCACTTTCTAATGCTACAGCAATTCATCAAATTAAAATTTTAGCTGCAAACATGAAGATTAATTCAATATCTTCTCTGTAGAATTGTACCTTTTCCTTACAAATGGAAGTGCCTTCAGATATGATTGGGTTTGCTGTTTTGCTTATATGCCAGTGTCAACTGTCCAGTACCAGCAAAAACCAATGATCAAAGATCTTTTACATGAATGGCTGGCAACAAACACAAATGGTGCCAAAATATTAAAAGGATTGAATGTCTTCTTTTGAATCATATGGCTTCTTCTCAAACAACTGTGCTGACGTTTGTACTGATGGTTCAAAAGCAATTGGTGAGTAAAACCCTTGGCACAAATCAAAGCCATGGCCTCAAACTATACTTGTAGTCATTGATTTCTTCACCAGTACACACTGGAAGAAAAAAATATCCAGTTTTATTTTTAAAAAGTTCTCTATAAAGTAGTAAAAGTTGTTATTTTTCTTAAATATTAACCCTTGAGTACATGTCTTTTTAATAGTCAGTGTGATAAAGTGGGAAGTACTATACATAAAGCACTTCTACTGTAAACTGAAGTACGATGTTTGTCAAGAGGAATATTAATCATACAATTGCTTCACTTGTAAGCTGATTAGTTACTTTTTTCATGGAACCTCATTCTTGCTTGAAAGAATGACTGACAGACAAAATTGTGGCTATTTAGACTTGAGTGTTTGGTAGATATTTTATTAAAATACAACAAATGATTTTTAACCAAATATAATTTTAAAAGATTATGTAATGAAACATGTCACCATTTAGAAGCTCTGTACAACTCAGTGAACTGATATTTTCCAAATAATCAATACAGGATATTACAAAATGATGCATGGATAAATGAATTAATTAAGATGCTAGAGAGACCAATGGATTTTAATGCCACAGAGTACAAACACTTATTGATATTGTATTTTACCTTTAAGAAGTTTCTACTTGTTGAGCTTTGGTGTAGTATTAGAGAAGAGTTTCCAAAATTATCTGAAAAGATTATTAAAATACTTTTTCTTTTTCTCATTACATATCTGTGTGTGGCTGGATTTTCTTTATATACTTCAAAAACATATGGCAGAAGTTTGAATGCAGAAGTGAACATGACAATCCAGCTGTCTTCCATTAAGTTGGACCTAAATGAGATTTGTAAAAATATAAAACTACTCCATTCTTCTCACCAACTCTTTTTTTTTGTTTAGAAGAAAATATAGATAACTCTTATTAAAAAGTTATTTATATTAACATGTATTTGTTTAAAGTGACTTTAAAAATAAATATTATTTTTAAAAGAAACAAATGGACATTTTTCTTACCTGGCATCCAGCGTTTAGCACTTGTATAGGAAGTTCACTAATCTTGAACATCTACCTTCATGATTAAAATTGTTTGGACCCCAGAAAAATGTTTCTCCACATCTCTTGATTTAATTTTTGGAACCAAAAGGCAACTCTTCTGAATACCTTGAAAATTTGTGGGTTATGCAACTGCTAATATTGGTGGTGAATGACATGGACTCAAGAAAGGTTGTTTAACTTGCCATGATTGTCAATAGAACATAAATCATTGATCATAACAACATAATTAGTAATTTTCAAAGACAAGATAAACTTTATGGCAGAAATACATAAGCATATCAGTTTGTCTTTATTACTTACAAATATTGCTAGCTTTTTAACAGTATGCTCACATTAATTTATACAGAAACTAGAGTTATGCACATATTTTTCAATTTTATTTTAGAAAGATTTATCTGTCAAGGTTGGAGGATAGAATATGTTTTATCTAACTGTTTATTAGTTTGATTTTAACTTCTAATATAGATGTACGTTAGATGAGCTTCCACTGTACTCTTGAGCAGGCCCCTCAAACATCAGAAAGAGGGCCTGAGTTTCCACTGACCCATCATCAATCCTAGCCGACATCAAGGAAGGCAGTGTTCATTTAGAGAAAAAAGGCAGGGTAATGAATTTTATTTTTGAGAGTGTTGGTGGTGTGTACTATGTGCTCATTCTATCCTACTATGGGGAAGGAGTGATGGATGAACCCATTCCACTCCCAACTCAGGCCAACTGAGGGAGACTTCAAGAAAATTAATTGAGAGCTTGACATGCCTCCATTAGGCAGTTAGAAGGGTATAAGGACTGATATCTGACCCCTGCCTGGCAAGCCTAAGGGATGGATTAAACAGCCTGACAGCACAGCAAAGAGAGAACCACATTGACAGTGAGGTACATTTATAGTAGGGGAGAGGAAAATTGGATGTTTCCCAGAACCAGTGTGTATCTCACAAAACTGAGCTGGCCTTGGATTGTGCTAGAAGGGATCCCACTCTATAGGGCAACTTGGAGGGAGATAAAGGGCCCTGACGGAAGAATGAATAGCTGTAACCAAGAGCTGTGAGTGAAGTCAATAGTGGCAGCCAAAGGAAATATCTCCTGCATTAAGAGAGATGTAGTCAGATTCCCCAGCAGTAGAAATTAGAAGAACCTGCAATCGTTTCTTGTGAGAGGAAGGATGTGAACATCTGCACCAAGCATACACCAACAGCACATTTCAATCACACTAGTCAAGTGAGGAAGGTGGGAGATAAAGCCAGGACGTTGTGAAGAGACTGTCACCTTGCCCTGCACTCTCTCGTCCCCTCATTTATACCAGTCTCCTGAGCCCAAGCATTTCAAAGCTAGAGGAAGGGAGAAGCTTACAACTAGGTTAGAGTTCTAGTATCACACTGGACTGGAATTTTTAATACTTTGAAAAGGAGTATATCCATTAATTATTTATGAGTTACTATTAAAGTGATGGGAATTCCCCCAAGATTTCACTCAGGGGCAGTGAAAGAACTATTTGTCAAAATGAAGTTAACAGGAAGTCTTAAGAAAAAATATAGTTGCTTGTTGCTTGGTCTCAGCTAAGTACAGCTAGTTCAATAAAATGATTCTCCAGGAAACATCAGTTTAGAGAAAGCATTAAAGGAAATTATGATTTTTTTGCATTACCTTGAAAAATACTGGAACTTAAGGTGAATTTTGAGATTTTTGCCTAAGAAAACATTAAAAATGTTCTTTAAATAGTAATGCAAAGTAGTTTAAAAGTCCCATCATGGATACTTCGGTATGAGTAAGGTATAAACCATGTAGAAAAGGAATTGCAGAACTTGAAGAATATATGAGGTAAAATCCACACAGAATCTTTACTCTTTGACTAAGAGTATAAAGATATTTATGAATTCATCAATAAGAGAAACTAGAAATGCAAACCGCCATTTCTCTATACATTATTCCAAACTCATATACATTTTGCGATGGTTCAATGTAGAGTAAAATAAATTTCATAGTTGTATTGTGTGTTTCCTGTTATCAACTACTATGGAACCAATGATCCCAGATCTTAGTTGCTTAAAACAGCAAGCATTTTATTATCTATTATTGGTCTATAAGGTGACTGGGCTCAGCTGGCTTGTTCTTCTCTATGTGATGTCTCCTAATGCTGCAGTTATCCTGAGGTTCAATCAAGCTGGAACATACAAGATGTTCACTCACATGGTTGGTGTGGAGGTTGACTGTTGACTAGAAACTCAGCTGGGACTGTCAACCTGAGTGCCTCCATTCCCTTCCATGTGGCTTTTCTTTGACTTCTCATATAGCATCTTGTTTGGTTCCATGGGTCATTATCTAAAGAACAAGCATTCCAAAAGGAAGAAAGTAGAAGCTGCCTGTCTTCTTAAAGCCTCAGCTCAAAAGTCCCATAATATCACTTCTGCTGCATTCCATTGGTCAAAGTAGTACACGGCCAGCCCAGATTCTACTGAAGAGGAAGTAAAGTCCATTTCTTCGTTGCAGAGTGGCATGTATGTACAAACAGAGAAGGAAAGAATTGATGGCAGCTATCTTTGGATACCAGAAACTAAAGTGCAATCATTCTCAAAAATGCTTATTTGTTTTCCTGAAGTTGTGAGTTCAGAAAATGTTTGGGTTTTGTTACATAAGTGAAATTGTGTGGACCTTGGCTGATTTAATACAGACAATACTCTGGTATGCAGAAGACAAATTTAGAAAAGCACAATACCTTAAGAAGGCTTTTTGTTTGTTTTTGTAACCTGGATAGAGGTCTAAGATTGTACACTGTTTCGCTAAACTCTTTAGTAATACTAGCAACTAACCTCTTGTCTTAGTCCATTCAGGCTACTATTACAAAATATGATAGACTAGGTGGCTTATAAATAACAGAAATTTATTTTTCACAGTTCTGGAGGCTGGAGAGTTCAGTCCAAGATCAAGGTGCTTACAGATTTGGTATCTAGTAAGAGCTCACTTTTTCAGCCACTTTCCTATTCTAACCTCACATAGCAGAAGGGATGAGGGTTCTCTCTTAGGCCTCTTCTATAAAGGCACAAATCTCATTTATGAGGGCTCTACCTCCATGACATAATTACCTCCCAAAGGCCTCACTTCCTAATACCATCACCTTGGGGGTGAGGATTTCAACATATGAATTTGGCCATAGGAGACATAAACATTCAGACTATAGCACCTCTAGTAAGTAAAAATGTACATTTTTGAATCTTCCAGTTTGAATCTTCCTATTTGAATCTTCTTACTAGGTAATTGGGAAGCATAATTTTTCAAAAAAGAGGAAAGGATTTTAAGACAATAATGGATATATGTTAAATATATTTATTAATTCTTTTTTTGCTTGTTTTTAGAGACAGGGTCTCACTCTATCACCCAGGCTGGAGCACAGTGGCCCAATCATAGCTCACTATAACCTCAAACTCCTTGGCTCAAGTGATCCTCCCACCTCAGCCTCCCTGAGTAGCTAGGACTGATTATAGGCATATGCTACCAAGCCCAATTAGTTTTTTTATATTTTTAATTTAATTTTTTTTTTTTTTGTAGAGACAGGGTATCACTGTGTTGCCTAGGCTGATCTTGAACTCCTGGCCTCAAGTAATCATCCCACCTTGGCTTCCCAAAGTGCTGGGATTACAGGTGTGAGCCACCACATCTGGCCTATATATTTATTCTATAGAAAGTAACCAGAAATAATATTACAGTTCAATAAAATTCACTTTCACAAAAATAATGCCCAAGTATTATTTGTACAGCACCTATTTAATAAATAAAGAAAATAAGACCTCACGGAACCTTTTTCTGGATCTCTAGGATTTAATTTTAAAAACACTTGTTTTCTTTACTATTAATAGAAGTTAAATTTCATATGCCTAATACTTGACGAAACATTCAGGCAGAACTATATGGTGACCAGATCATTGAGGTTGGCCAGAATCAAAATCTAGATGGAAATTAATGGCCTAAAGTTACTTTATTTAGGTCCCCTTATGGACTAAGTTTATCAAAGAAACAAAATCCGAGCTGGTAAGAAAGCTTTTTTGTGGGCACTGGCCATTCCTCGATCTCCTTATCTCTGGATTCTATTTACATGTTTCCACGTGCTGCTTTTTGAGTTCAACTTCTCTGATTTTCTTCCCTTAACTCCTGACACTTTCTTGAGACAGGTTTTAAACATAATTTTTCCATTTGGCCACTGTATACATATACATGATGTTTGACAATTGCCCTCTGGTTTTACACAGCAGAACTTGATGAATAGACACCCAGTCTTTCCTCTTTTGTCTTCTTCCTCCCTTTTTCCATCCCTCCTATTTCCCTCTTTCCATTTCTTTTCTCCCTTCCTGCTTCCTTTCTCCTCTATTCTGCATTCTTCTCTCTTGCCTTCTCTATTTGCCTTTCTTTCTTTCCCAAATAATTATTCACACACTTAAATGTTTAGAGCACTAATTTTGATACTTGGGATCCAATGATCAACAAGATAGTCAAGATCTCATCCTTCAAGAAACCTACACTCAAACATTAAATAAATAATTTCAAAGTTAATGATGTAGTTATCATCATAAGTGCTATGAAGAAACAAAGGATGTGGTGGAAGAACATGATAAGGACTCTTGAAACAATGTTGGGGTGAAGGGTCATCTTCCTGTAGTAAGTGACATTAAAGTTGAAATCTCAAGAATGCATGCAAGTTATCCCGGGGAATGCTGATGGCAAATTGTTTTTCAGGCAGGAGGAGTAACATGTGGTAATGTCCTAGGCAGAAAGACCCAGGGAGTATTTGAGGAACTGAAAGGCAGTCAGTATGGCCAGGGCTTATTAGAGAAAGAAGGAAGGGTGGTGAGAGATGAAGCTCTAAAGGACTATAGAAGCTAAACAGTGCAGTGCCTTGTGGGTAATGATAAAACTGAAGAAAATTGAGTGGGGAGGGATTAAGAAGTACTTTGGCCCCATTGGACTGAATGCATGACCATTATCAGAAGGAGGAAGAGAGATGAAAGGACAAAATTCACAATTTAGATAAAACTTTAAGATAGTCTATGATTTAGACTTACTCATTTTATATCCATTAGTGAATAATGGTTTTAAATCTTTCAAATTGAACACAAGTGTAGTTTTGTTTGTTTTTCTTTTACCTAGAGTATGCTCTGCCTCTGCTTGTGACATATGAATCCCTGTCTGTTTTTTGAATTGAATTCAGAAGCCTCCTTTAACTGATACATTTTTGGACTTCACATAAAAGTGAAGGAGGATCAAGAGAATGCTGCAGTACTGTTTGTAGTTTTGTGTTTATAAGAACATATAGCAATCAATGTTTGCACCCCATAGAAATATGGTTTCAATTTTGCCCTTGAAATATGAGAGATGTGTTGCCAGCACGTATGTATTCCTGCCAAGCATCTTCTTATTTCTAGAGTGTACAGACATCTTATGAAGTTTTGCTTTCAATTTGTTTCAAGTTTAGTTTCATTTTAAAGTGATGAACACCTTATAAATGACAGGACTTGTTACGGTGAGGAGACTATTAGCTGAAATGACGTGCCAACAGAGATGGTAGGTAGACACTGATTGCCACAAGTCTACTAAGAATATCATCTGTCGTCTTATTTAGTGGGATTTATATTTGAACATATTGGCTAATTTTCAAATCTGAACTTTGCATTGATTAGAGTTGAAATAAGAGGCCAGGATTTTGAGGCTGGGTGTTTAGAATTTGTTACATTTTTAACTTTGCAGCTTATCACCATATGGAATTACATGGCAGAAAAAAATTATTAATAATCATGACCTTACAAGCTCATAATAGACATGTCACATGTTCTTTTACTCATAATTAGACATATAACAAAAAATATGGCCTGTGGATGGCAAAAGTATGACAAGTGTTAAATAGAGGTTTTGATTTTCTCAAATCAATAATCCTTTATTGAACTTCATGTTCATATTTGTCTTATTTTTGTCTTTAGCATTTGTAGGGAAATAATAGTATACAACCCAGCATTGCCACAAAGAAAACTGAAATATGAAACATATTATTTTGGTGAATTCGCACTGGAATATAAAAATTCTATCATGATAAATGAGTGAAGGTCATCAGAGTTGGCCTTGAATATTTTCAGGTTTCTTCATATTATTATTGTACGCAATCCTCCTTTTGCTCTTAGATCAACACAGTTCATTACAGTTTCACTTTATTCACTATAGTACCCATATTTTTGGAAGTCCCAGAAGAATATTCCTCTCCTGCATATCCTCAAATTCTTGATATCAAATTCACTGTATTGAAAAGATTCAGAGAAGTTTAGAATCTGAGTGCATATGAAGCCTTTGTTAAATTTATCCAACAAAGTATTTCTTACTATTTCTCCAAGAGTTATGACATTCATATTTCTGTACAATGGGGGACTGATTTTCAGTTAAGATGTTTAAAAAAATCTCATCAAATCTGGATTCTACTCCCATTACACCACTGAAATTTCTTGTATAAAGTTTATTAATAACATTCCACTTGCCAAATCCACTGAATTTCATGTTTTTTAGTAGCATTTGTCATTGTTGACCACTTTTCTATGCATCACTTACCTTTCTTTTGCTACTGCTTTCTCACCTATAAAATGGGGTTTATGTTAGATTTATTTGGAGATCTTAATATGTTAATATGTAGAGATCTTAATATGATAATAGGTAGAGCTCTTAGAGAGTGTCTAGCACATAATAAGCACATACTACTTTTTAGCTATTATTATTATTGTATTGTTACTTGCTTCCCAGCTGTGTCCTATCCTGCATTTTTTTGAAAGCATAGTGTGAAATAATAGCTTGCATAGAAGTGCTTTATTGTAAAATGATCTTAGAGAAGTGAGGGACCAGAGGAGTAAAATAAAGATGGAAGAAAGGCCAACATAAAGGTGCATGGTTAGGTTAGCTCTCTCCACGGAAGCGTATGTAATGCATTTTGAAGTTGACTGCATTTGTTCATTGTCTCTTATACCCTATCAGTCAAAGATTGCCCGATGAGGGCGTTAATTCCCCTATACTTTCAGGTTGGAAAATTGTTAGTGCCAAGCTGGTTCAGACTGTCAGAGAAGGCAAGAAGTGAGAGGGTATGGCCAAGAACATTTTAGGTGGTACTCAATAGGTGTCCCATGCACACATTTTCCTGGGTTTCCTCATACCTCCTTGGCTACTCTTTCTCTCCATCTTCTTCCCCTTTGGGCTCCTTGTTTTTAATGCTTTTTGAAAAATCAAACTGTGAGGTATAAGTCACATAAAATAAAATGCATACATTTTAAGTGCATAGTGGATGGTTTTAATAAATGCTTACACATCTGTGTAACCACCACACCAATTAAAGGTATAAAATATATCTATTTCCCCTGAAATTCTCTCTTGCACCTTTATAATCAAGACCGCTTAGCCCTACCTCCAGGTAAGCACTGACAAATAAGGATGTTGAATATTGTTTTGTGTGCATATTGGCTATTTTTCTGCTTTTGTGAAATAGCTGTTTAAATATTTTTTCCATTTTTACTGTTTGTCATTTTAGTATTCAGTTACAAGAGGTCTTTATGTGTTCTGGATATAAGTCCTTCATCAGAAATATGTGTTGTGAACATTTTCCTCATTCTATGGCTTGCCTTCTTATTTATTTTTACCAATGTCTTTCAAAGAGCAGAAGTATTAAATTTTGATGAATTTTAATTTATCATTTTTTGTCTTATAGTTCTGCTTTTTGTGTGTAATCTAAGAAACCTTTACTTATCCCAAGATAGCAAAAATTTTCTCCTACTTTCCACTTAAAGTTATAAAGTTTTAGCTCTTCCATTGAAGTCTATGATGCATTGCAAATTAATTTTATGTATTATGTGAAGTTGGGTCCAGATTTTGTTTTTAAATGATTGAAGGGGTACTGCAGCATTCTCTTGACTCTCGTTCCACTGTTTCAGTATTATTTGTTAACAAGATTATCCTTTTCCCTATTGAATTGCCTTGGTATCTTTGTCAAAAAACATATATATATATAACCATTTATAAAGATGGGTTTATTTTTAAATTTTTATTCTGTTTCATTGATATATATGTCTAATCTTATATCAATACCACAGTTTGTATTGCCATTGCTTTATACTGAGTCTAAAAATAATGTAGTGTAAATAACTTTTTCATCTTTTTCAAAATTGTTTTGGCTATACTATACATAAGAATTGTAGAACCAGCTTGTCAATTTTTATGAAAAGACAGCTGATATTTCTTTTTTTTTCCCCCTTTTTTTTTTTTATTTCAGCATATTACTGGGGTACAGATGTTTAGGTTACGTATGTTGCCCTTGCCCCTCCCCCCTCCCCCCCTAAGTCAGAGTTTCAAATATGTCCATCCTTCGGGTGGTGCGCATTGCGCTCTTTGTGTATGCAAATACCCGTCCCCTCCCCTCCTCCCCCTCCCCTCTCCCCCCTGCCTAACATCCAATAGATGTTATTCTTATCTGTGCACTTATGTGTCGATCAGTTAATACCAATTCGCTGGGGAGCACATGGGGTGCTTGTCCTTCCATTCTTGGGATACCTCACTTAGTAGAATGCCTTCCAGCTCTATCTTGGAGAGCTTGTCTTGTCTTGGTGAATTCCCTCAGTCTTTGCTTATCTGAGAATGTCTTTATTTCTCCTTCATATATGAAACTTAGTTTTGCAGGGTACAAGATTCTAGTCTGGGCATTATTCTGTTTCAGAAGAATGAGAATGGGGCCCCGGTCTCTTCTTGCTTGCAGGGTTTCAGTTGAGAAATCTGGAGTTATTCTGACGGGCTTTCCTTTGTATGTTACTTGTTTCTTTCGCCTTATAGCTGGTAGAAGGGCCTCTTTGGTGGATATTTTGGTCAATATGATGACTGCGTGATGTGGTGTCTTCCTGTTTGCATTGAATCTCCCTGGGGTCCATTGAGCTTCTTGTACCTGTGTATCTAGATTTTTAGCAAGGCCTGGAAAATTCTCCTCTATTAATTCTTCAAATAGCTTATCCAGCCCTTGAGTGTTTTCTTCTTCACCTTCCAGAACCCCTATCACCCTCAGGTTCGCTTTTTTCACATAATCCC
>CAUYRB010016740.1:0-11950 GCA_963574695.1 Propithecus perrieri
AAAAAAATAACAAAAACTTTCCAAACCTTGAAAAAGAGATAAATATCCAAGTACAGGAAGGTCAGAGAACACCGGACAGATTCTACCAAAATAAAACTATCCCATCAGGGAAATGCAAATCAAAACCACAATGAGATATCAGACACCACATTTTTGATCTGAGTTTGGTTAAAAAATAATTCTTATATAAGGGGACTCACACTGTTCAAACCCGTGTTGTTCGATGGCCAATTGTATCTGTTTTGGCAAGGAACTGTGTCAGGTATATTATTAATATTAAATACTAACCTAACCTTTGGTGTGTGTTGGGTGGGGCAGGGGGAAGAGAAAGGGGGGATTATTATCTAAATTGTACAGATAACACTACAAAGAAATCCCCATGAAATAAAAGACACTTGTCCACATAATAGAGATTAGCAAGCAACAGAGAGAGCCATAATTCAAACTCAAATTGGCCTGGCTTCGTGGATAATTTTTCCAAAATAACATAAAAATGAAAAAGTTTGCGACAGCATCTTTATCAGGGATTACTTTCAGCTGTCTTCTCATTTCTGCCTCAGAATGATAGCATGCATTGTGACAGATATGTAAATGGCATTGAATAGAAAAGAAAAATTAAAACACAATAATAAAGCCTCAATAAAACAGATCTAGTGAATAGCTTCCTTAGATAAAAAGCAATATTAACACTTCCTCGGACATTCCAGAAAGAGATATTATTTTGAATGTTTTTGTATTTAAATAAACATAAATGTTCTAGATAAAGAGTTTGCTCTTTCCTCTTGCTAAATTTCACTTATTTCTGGACCATTATATGGTTAATTTCTATAAATGTTTCTGATTTGAAAAGAATGTGTATACTACAGAAGCTGTCAACAGTGTTCACTGTATGTCCATTAGGCCATGTTTGTTATTATTTGTTAATATCTTACAGTTCCTCACTAATTCTTTGTTTCTCTACTTATTATCTAGAGACATATGTTATCAATATCCATTATATAGTAAATTTGCCAGTTTTTTCCTTTACTATCAACTTTTGCTTTAAATTTTTGGGTCTATGCTGTTAATATTAGGTGCCAGCCATTTTAAAATGGTGTATTCACTTGGTAAATCTTTATCATCATGAAGTCAATTTTTTTATTTCTAGCAATATTACCATGCATTGTCAAAATTTAACGTATCAACATTAATATAGTGGCACCAATATTTTTAATACTTTCATATAATTTTTTTCCATTTTTTTACTTTAGATTCTTCTGTCTTTGTTTTTCATGTCTCATAAACAGCATATAGTAGAACTTATTTCTACTCCAATTCGTCTTTAACCAAAGCATGTAATTCTTTTCACTTAGTGTAAGTACATTTGAAGTACATCTAAAATCTTATTTTGTTTTTTGTATTTATTGCACAAATTCTCTTTCTTTATCCTTTATGTAATTACTGAGTTTTTTAATC
Source organism: Propithecus perrieri (assembly GCA_963574695.1). NCBI lineage: Eukaryota > Metazoa > Chordata > Mammalia > Primates > Indriidae > Propithecus > Propithecus perrieri. Next base: position 1,456 of record CAUYRB010016740.1, read on the forward strand.
ATTTCATTTTTCACTCTCTCCATGGTTTGAAGGTTATAAATTCTAATTTTATTCTGTTAGCATTTCTCTAGAAAGCACACAATCATCCTTAAATTACCAAACCTTAGAGTTAAATAAAAACTTTATCTTCCTCTCTTAAATTAAAAGTACTTTAAAATATTTTATTTCTAATTACACCATTCTTGACTAGCATTTGTTTGTCATTTTAATCCATACTTGATATTTTAAACATCATATAATTATTACTGTTTTACTTGGAACACTATTTAAAATTTGTCAACATTTTGAATTTTTCTTTTTTTTTCTTTTTAGAAAAGAAAATTACATTGAGTATTACATTTTCCCTTCCTTTAGTATTTCCTTTAGTGAGTATCTGTTGGTGATGAACATTTTTTTCTGAAAACAAGTGTACTTTTCTCATTCTTGAAAAATATTTTCCAGAGTATGGAATGGTAAGTTGACTACGATTTTCCTTGACTTTTTAGGTTGCTATTTAAAAGAATGCTTTTGGTCTAGCTGCCGTTCCTTTCAAAGTATTTGGGGTTTATTTCTTTAAAATTTTTTTTTAAGTTTTTCCACTTTTAAAAAAAAAACAGAGGTGTTTTACCTTTTTTTCTTCCTTTCGCTTCCTTTTTCCATCTCTTTTCTTCTTTTCCTTCATCTTCTTCTTCTTTATTATCCTGGGGATCCTCTGAGACTCTGCAATTTGTAGATTTTTTTTAATCAGTAATAGAAATTTTTCTGCCATTTTCTTTTTAAATAAAGCCTTTACATCTTTGTCTCCCCCACCAACCTCAAGACTACAGTCTAACACATTGTCCACATTCTCATTGTCCACTTTACATTTCTTTTTTTTTTCTTTTTTTTTTTTTTTTTTGAGACAGAGTCTCACTCTGTTGCCCTGGCTAGAATGAGTGCCATGGAGTTAGCCTAGCTCACAGCAACCTCAAACTCCTGGGCTCAAGCGATCCTACTGCCTCAGCCTCCCGAGTAGCTGGGACTACAGGCATGCGCCACCATGCCCAGCTAATTTTTCTATATATATTTTTAGTTGTCCAGATAATTTCTTTCTATTTTTTTTAGTAGAGACAGGGTCTCGCTCTTGCTCAGGCTGGTCTTGAACTCCTGAGCTCAAAGGTGGGGGGGTCTCCCAGAGTGCTAGGATTACAGACGTGAGCCACCACGCCCGGCCACATTACATTTCTTATACACTCTTCTGTATTTTCTTTTTTAATATTTCTATGTTGCATTTGAATCTTTTTATTTATCTTCCAATTCATCATTCTCTTTTTGATTTTCTTCAATATGCTGCCAAATATGTTCACAATGTTTCTTGTTCTTAAAATTTGGTTATTTTATTTTTTATCTCTAGGAGTCCTTTGGTCCTTTTAGTACTCTAATAAGCTATATTCTATAATTACCTGTAACTTATAGTTATAGTCAAGCTCATTATTTAAGTAAATTAAGCAATTAAGCATAATCCATATTGACTAGTTAGAGTATCCAAGGTGTATATGAGTCTACTTACGCTGTCTGTTGTATTTGTTGTCTCTTCTTATTTTGCTTCTCTTTTCTTTTTTTTTCCTTCTTTTATTTATTTATTCATTTGGACTATTTGCTTAAGAAACTATGTGTAGGTATTTCTAAAAACTTAGAATAATTTTGCAAGTTTATATACTCAAATATTCCTACAAAGTTCAAATCACTAATTTATCTTTTTTTCTTCCCTCTGAATCCTTTCTCCACTGGCCTCTTAAATTTATTTAGGTTTCATTATTCTCTAGTTACAAGTTATTTATTAACTGTTTGTTCTCTCCTTGTCTCTAAACAATAAATAAAAATAAATATGCCTGATCTTGTCAACATTTTGGAAATGTTTTCTAAAACAAGAGCCACATGGTTTTTTGTTAAGACCCCATTAAATTCTGAAAATTCTCTGAATATCAGTTATGAATAACAACTGACTTAGTAATGCAGAGACTAACGAATACTTTTTGAAACTCTGTTAAAATTAAATTATTGAGTTAGTTCAAATAAAACAATCCTGGTAGCATGGAGTCTTATTAATTAGTTTGGGAATAAAGCCATTCCTGTCTGAGCCAATATATTTTTTCCCCAACAAAAAATAATGTGGCAAGTTCAAGGTATCGTTGGAAGGTCTGGTTAGTTTAAATCAGAACAGAAAAAGGTTTATGTTTTAAGCCACCTGTCTGAAGAACTCAAAACAGCCCTAAGCTTGATTATGTTTTATGTTTGGATACTCCTACTTAAAAAAATCAACATGCACCAGGCAAAGTAAGTTATATTCACAGACTCTGCTCTTTATGATGACATTGTAATAATTTTAGAAGAAACTTGGCATCCAATAAGACTAGATCACATTAGATAAGATTGCAAAACAGATCATGCATCTGAATGTAAAAATAAGGTAAGTTAATTAAAAGGATAAAATTTACATTGACTATATGGAATTATTCAGAGAATAGTTAACCATGCAAAAATATTAGAGATTGCATAAAATAATAGTTATATTAAACATTAATTGAGTGATTTCTGAGTGCAAGCCCTTATATATAACAGGTCATTTACATTTTAGGATAACCCTTGAAATATTATTATTATCTCCCTGATTTTAAAGACATTAATTGAAACTCAGGTACATTTTGTGTTTCTCAAAGCATATGGCTAGTAGATGGGAGGCAGGATTAAATCCAAACATTCTGATTCCAGAACCACTATGGACTAAAATTGTAAACACCTGGGACCGAAAGCCATCAAACCACATATTAGTTTTATCAACCTGAATATGATATTTAACCTTTTTAATTCTAAATTTTCTCACTTGTATGATGGTGGTAATAATAAATGTATAAAGATTTTACAATGTATCCGGCCTTTTTCATGTATTATCTCATTTAGTATTAATGTTCCCATTTTATGGATAATCAAAAGAAACCTGCCAAGGTCACCCACCTAGCAAGATGTGGAGTAATGAGTCAAACCAAAACCATCTGGCTCTGAAAGTCCTGTCAGGATATTGTTATCCTGCTGGCACTATGAAAATTTGTGAGGATGAAACAAAGCATTCTAAATTTCATATGGTATGTGAAATGCTGTATCAATATGATATTAATTATATCGTCATCATCTTTGCTACCATCATCAATTTTAACTCACAATCACCTCTCTGGAAGCCTTTTTTTTTTCTTCCTGAGAATCAATTGTATGTATCAATAAATGCAGTCATTATGCCAGAAATTGTGCCCTATTTAAAGTAACAAATCCATTAGGCTCGTTCACAAATATCCCTTCTGTGCCCTGGGGCAATGCAATCGAGACCTGGGTGTACAGGACCTGGTCTGTAAGCCTCTCCCCTGGGCCCTGGAGATCAATCCCTGACCCTGCCATGGAGACTAGTGCTGGTCTCAAGTCACCCACAGGGTGCCCAACCTAGATCGATGTCTCTCCACCTCAGGATTTGCCCCACTCTCCTGGAGTTACCAGGCAAGCGGCACCTGGGAGGGCTCATGGGTAGGGAGCTCACAGTCTGAGTACCCCTCAGTCTGCTGTAGGGCCCCAAAAGGAAAGGTCCCATTCCCTGCAATTGCCTCCAAGTAGTGGCAAATTGTCTCTCTGGGCAGCCGGGGGTAGAGAAGGGGAAGGGGAGAATGAAGCAATATGGCGCCTGCTGATCAGCTTGGGTCTGTGGGCCAGGAGGTGCCTCAGGGGAGCTGGGAGCCTGGTACCTGCCTGCAAGAGGCTCACCGCTCACTGGCAGCGGCCATCTCTGGATGGTATTGGCAGGTCTCTCCAACTGCTTAGGAGCCCACCAGCAGTCCGAGCTGCAAGGGAGGGGAAATTTACTCCACTTACCTTTATGGCTGATCTCCAAGCCTTTCAGGGGCCTCTCTCCTTCCAATTCTCCTCCGCAACTTCTTCCCGTGGAGTCTCCTGTAGTTTCAGGCACCCTTCCTTCTGACCTTCGTCCGATCTATGTTTTTCTGTCTATTTATTTTTTTTCTCTTTCTTCTAAAATCTGTCTTTCTTGCAAAGACACTCTGGCTGGCAGTTTTTCTTGTCTGCCATCTTGAAGGACAACTCCGGGCTGTGTGTGCCTTCAGGGGCAAATCAGCGTGCTTGAGGGGCAACCCTCCTCCCACAGGAAGGCCATGTGCCCAGCCCAGGCTGAAATCCTGGGCAGGGAACCTCCCAGCCTGCATCACAGCCAGGGGAGATCCGCTGGCTTGAGGTCCTGCCTGCTGGCACAGGCCTAGGAAAAACTGTGGAATAGGGGAGGCTGGAAAGGAGTGAGGCTTGCTCCAGACTACAAGTCCCAGACAGCCCCACCACCACACAGAGACTTTTCAGCTTAGTGGGGCCATTTCGGCTCCTCCCTGACAGCTTTGCCCAGAAGCAGAGAACAGACCTTTGACCCTGCTAACAGCATTTATGAAGCCTGAGGGCAGGTTCACCCAATCCAGGCCCATCCAGACTCACTCCCCCATCTACCCCCACTGAGGTGGAGAATAAGGACACACCTGGAAGTCTCAGGGCCCCGCCCACCACCTGAGGCACTAGAGTGCCTCTCCAGAGGAAAAAGAGGACAGGACCCAAAAACAACACTACAGTCTGCTCCTCCAAGCAAGCACCACCTACTGACAGGGTAGTTATTCTGCACACCCTTTTACTGCATCTACTGACTCATTATACAGGATGTGGTCGAATCTCACTCACAAACACCACCTACTGACTCAGAGACTAAACAGGGCATGTCATTAGCCAAATGAAAACCTAAAGGTAAGAAACAACAGCTGATCTAGATGGGAAGGAATCAGAGAAAGAACTCTGAAAGTATGAAGAATCAAACAGAAAGCACACCCCCAAAGGGGAACACCAGCACTCTAGCAATGGACATCAACCAAATTCACTAAAACTAAACACTAAAATGACAGAAGAAGAATTTTGAAAGAAAACTCAATGATATACAAGCAAAAAATGGATAACGAACACAAACCACACACACAAAAAAAATCCAGGACTTGGAAGAAAAAAATTCACTAAAGAAATTGAAATATTAAAGAAAAATCAAACCAAACTCCTAGAAATGAAGAATTTATTCAAGGAATTACAAAACACAGTAGAAAGCCTCAAGAACAGGGTAGATCGAACAGAAGAAAGAATCTCAGGGATTGAAGATAACACCTTTCAATTAAATAAGTCCGTCACAGAGACAGAACAGAGAAATAAGAGAAAAGAGCAAAGCCTATAAGAAATGTGGAATTATGTGAAGAGGCCTAAGGTGAGAATCATAGACATCCCTGAGGGTGAAGGCTGTGATGTGCCCAGGGCAGGACACATCCACAGAAAAGACTTGAGAAGACCCTAAGCTTTCACTTCTGGCCAACCTTAGGTTCCCTGCAAGCAGGAAATGAAGGCTAAGGCAGAATTGCAAATGTCCTGGCTAAGTGTTGAAGGAGTGCCCCAACACAGAGCCAATATGCAAAGACTTCCAGAATAGTTTCATTTTTCTTTTTTTTTCTTGGCTCCAGGTGTTTAGGGATGTCTCTGCCAAGTCACCAGCTGACCACTAAGCTAGCAGAACAGAGACTTTGGTGGCCACACATGACAAAGAATACAGTCTGTACATATACAGCATGCAGTGAATGGAATAGTATATAAATCCATCCTCCAGCTGCCACAATAATAAGAATTTTGCCATTCTTATTTCCTTCATCCCTCTGCCCACCGTCCACCCTCCTCTTGATTTTGTTATTATATTTTTACAGTTTCTTAAAAGGCAATATTTATGCATACATTTTAACTATTCAATTGTGACAAATGAATATGCTTCTGTAACCCACATCCCTGTCATGATATAGAGCTTTTCCATCTTCCTGAACAGTTTCCTTATGGCCTTCCCAGGCATTCCCTAGGTTTTTTTTTATATACCCCATTCTCTAATCTCTTACTTTTCCTCCCCACCCCCTGAGACTGGCAATCATTACTTTACGGAGCCCCTGTTATTGGTGAGAACATGAGAGGCCTCTTATGTATCTGCCTGACCAACCCACTGTTCCATGTGACAAGTAGAGTAAATACTCATGAAGGCATTGGGGGAAAAGGTCAAAGGTAACCAGTATCCTAACAGATGTGGAGGTTTCCAAATTATGTCATTGTAGAGTGTGGTTGGTCATAGTGGTGGTGGTGGTGGCAGCAGCAGCAGCAGCAGCAGCATGGGGCTTCTTAATGAGGAACACTTGAAGGAATGCTTGGCAGATTTTAGAATGGTTTAATTCCCCCAAGCCTTTGCATATGCCAGTCCCTTGTCCTGTATCGCCTTATTTTATCAGGTTGCTTTTTAGACATTTTTTTTTTAAGACTCAACTCAGCATTCCCCCAGACTCCTGATTAGCCCAGATATCCTCCTTTTTTGCTCCTAATATGCTTTTCTAATAGAATGCCACATCTTATCAAAACTGTGAATGTATTAGCATCCTGGAAAAAAATGTAGCCTTTTGAAGTCAGAATCGGGGCCTTATTTATCTTTCAGTTTTTAGCCTCTAGCTTGCTCGTATGTAGTAAGCACAGAATACATGCTTAAACAATAGATTCCTATTACAAACGTGGCCATTCACCTTACACTTCAATCAGTGGGCCACTGTGTAGACTATCTCTTGGACAGTCGTATTGCAAGAGCATACCATTTGTCATAAGGGAAGCGTGACATGACTATGGGTCTGAATCAGTTTTGACGAGGTTCGGAGTGTGTGCACAAAGGACAGCCAGTTTTTGAACCTGGTGCTCTCTACCAAAATGTAAGCTCCTTAAGGGCAGGAACCATCTTACTCACTTTTGTACCTTCAGAAAGGTGCCAAGCACGTCAGAAGTGCCCACTAAGTCTGGCACAGCCCCATTAAAGGCCGGCTGGGAAATGGCTCCTCATGGCACTCCAAATTGAAGTATACCTCATAGTTTGTCTATCTTCTCCCCTCACATAAGCCATCATCACCGTAGAACTAAGGATATCAGTGTGTGTGTGTGTGTGTGTGTGTGTGCATGTGTGTGCGTATGCAAGTGCATGTGCGTAAGTTACAAGCTAGCTTTCCCCACTTGGGACATGCATCTGCCAGTCAGTGATGAGCCCAGCTCCCAAGCTGACAAGGGATCTTATTCCATTTATCAAAGAGTAAACCTTTTTCACTTTCCGTTGTGACTTTTTTGAGGAGTTCCTTCCTGACTTTCTCCTTCACTCTGTAGCAGGGTGCTGGCTCCCAGGCGAAGCCTGGAATAGGCTTTGTACAGAATGTCTGAGCAGGGCAAATGGAAGGTTGTGAGGAAGTTGTTTCTGGTCATTTATGGTTGAGAAGTGTCAGTCTGAATTCCTTAGAAAACAGAACCTGAAGCAAAACATAGGATCTTATGCTCCATAGGGGTGCAGGAGTGCAATCCCAGGGAAGAGAGAGGGAGAGAATGAGGGAAATGAGGCAGGGAATGAAGGAAAGCAAATACAAGGAGGTGTCTTTCCAAGCCAGGTACAGTTTAACCAAAAAGCATAGTTCCATCAAATGGTAGGTCTCTGGAGAGGTTGTATAGAAACACTGTGTCTAGAAACAGTCTTTTAGGAGGATTTGCTGTCTCCTTCCTATCTTCCTGCTCTGATCAGTCAAAGTTTTCTTCCATGGGGCCTTAACACTCCTAGGCTGTGTTACCTGATCCCCTGGGCAGGTTCTGGAAAAGGCAGATCCCATAGTGTAGATGGTGATGAGACCGCGGCCCATCATCCCTGCCTGCCTGAAGCAGAGGACTCATGGGCCATGCATTGTGTGTGCTGAGGAGCTTGGTGGGTCCTGCAGGTCCTGAGGTGTGGGAAGTGGGATGCACAGGCATGAAGTCTGACCTGTGAGGTGTGCGGTATGCTGCTATATTGTATCTTGAGTGACATGGGGGACTGGAAGCAGCTGTGGTGGTGGGCACAGAGGGCTGTATAGATGAAATAATATGATGATGCAGCCTATGCCATGAAGACAATGCTGAAGCTCCATGAATAATTCTCCAACCTGACCCAGCCCTCCCCTCTGTGGCCTAAAAGAATGTGGTAGCACCAGGTGATCCTTCTGGAGGATCACCAGTCATACCAAGCAGTGATCCATGGCCAGGCTTGTGTCAGGATACAGACAAACTGAGTCCTGTACAAGAAATATGAGCTTAGGGAGCCTGGTGGTGGTAGGAGACAGAAAGACAGCAAGAGAGGAAGAGAGAGGGCTGGGTCCCTCAAGGAGCAAAAGATACTGCTGTGGGGTCAGCCCCTGCCAACTCCTGGGAGATTCATTGCAGACAGGAAGGCACCATGACACAGTCACCAGACTGACTGAAATAACCAAAAAAGAGGCCAATGTACAAGCTGTAAGGTGAAAGAAGCAGGTAACCTACAAAGGAAAACTCATCATAATAATGGCAAACTTCTCAACTGAGACCTTATAAGCAGGAAGAGACTAGGACCACATTCTCACTCCTCAAACAGGATACTGCCCAGTCTGTTATCTTGTACCATGCGAAACTAAGTTTCGTATATGAAGGAGAAATAAAGACCTTCTCAGATAGGCAAAGACAGAGGGAATTCATCAAGACCTGCCTTCCAGAAAGTACTAAAAACAGTGTTGCATACAGATCAGCACAATAAACACTCACCAATGTAAAATCTTTGAAAAGCTAAACATCAATGGCCAGATACCATAATGGCTCAAGAGAGAAAACAAAGCAACAAAGTTCAACTCCACTGGATAAACAGAAATCTGCCCCACTTATCAATTCTCTCAATAAATGTGAATGGCTTGAACTGTGCACTAAGGAGACACAGGCTGGCAGAATGAATAAATATACACAAGGCAAGTATCTGTTGTCTTCAGGAAACACATCTAACCCACAAGGATGCATTAAGACTCAAGGTGAAGGGATGGAAAACAATATTCCATGCAAACAGAAGCCAAAAGAAGGCTGGTGTGGTGGTTCTGATTTCAGATAACTTAGTCTTCAAATAAACAAAAGTAATGAAAGACAAAGATGGTCACTATATAATGGTGAAGGGTACAATCAACAGGAAGACATAACAATTCTAAATATTTATGCACCTAACTCAGGTGCACCCAGATTCATAAAGCAAATCCTACTTGATCTAAACAAAACGATATACAGCAACACCGTAATAGCCAGAGATTTCAACAACCCTCTGACAGAACAGGACAGATCCTCCAAACAGAAAATAAACAAAGAAACAATGGACTTAAACAGAACCCATCAGGAAATGGGCCTGGCTGATATTTACAGAACATTCTACCCAAAAAACACTGAATATATGTTTTTCTCATCAGCTCATAGGACATTCTCTAAGATTGACCATATCCTAGGTCACAAAACATGTCTCGAAAAGTTTAAAAAAATGGAAGTTATACCATGCATCTTCTCAGACCCCAGTGGAATAAAATTAGAAATCAACTCCTACAGAAACTCTCATCTCTATACAAAGTCATGGAAATTAAACAACCTTCTGCTAAATGATTATTGCATTGAGGAGGAAATAAAGATGGAAATCAAAAGATTCTTTGAACTAAATGATAAATGAGAAACAGGTTATCAAAATCTGTGGGAAAGAGCTAAAGCAGTCCTGAGAGGAAAATGTATATCCATAAATGCCTACATCCAAAAGACAGAAAGATCACAAATAAACAATCTAATGAATCATCTCAAAGAACTGGAAATGGACAAGCAAACCAACCTCAAACCCAGCAGAAGAAAAAAAAATAACAAAAATCAGAGCACAACTCAATCAAATTGATAATCAAAAAACTATACAGAAGATTAATAAAACAAAAAGTTGGTTCTTGGAAAAAATTAAAAAAAATTGACACACCTCTTGCTAGATTCACAAGAAGCAGAAAAGAAAGGACTCTAATAACCTCCATCAGGAATGAAAAAGGAGAAATTACAACTCATGCCATGGAAATATAAAATATCATCTATGAATACTATAAAAAGGTCTCTGCACATAAACTTGAAAGTGTGGAGGAAATGGACAAACTCTTAGAAACACAATGCCTCCCTAGGCTCAATCAGAAAGAATTAGATTTCCTGAACAGACCACTATCAAGTACTGAAATTGAAGCAGCAATAGAAAACCTTCCTAAAAAGAAAAGTCCCAGACCATATGATTTCACACCCGAATTTTACCAGACCTACAAAGAAGAACAGATGCCTATCCTGCAGAAATTATTCCACAACATCGAGAAGGAAGAAATCCTCCGAAAACGTTTTATGAAGCCAACATCACTGTGATACCAAACCCAGGGAAGGACACAACAGAAAAAGAAAACTACAGACCAATATCCTTCATGAATATAGATGCAAAAATTCTCAACAAAATCCTAGCAAACCGAATTCAGGTGCTTATCAAAAAAATAATCCATCATGACCAAGTGGGCTTCATCCCAGAGACACAAGG
>CAUYRB010016741.1:0-20242 GCA_963574695.1 Propithecus perrieri
AGGAACACTCTTACACTGCTGGTGGGACTGAAAATTAGTGCAACCTCTGTGGAAAAGAATTTGGAGATACCTCAGAGAGCTAAAAATAGAAATACCATTCGATCCAGCAATAGCACTATTAGGCATCTACCCAAAAGAGCACAAAACATTTTACAATAAAGACATCTGTACCCGAATGTTTATGGCAGCACAATTCACTATTGCAAGAATGTGGAAACAACCCAAGTGCCTGTCAATCCATGAGTGGATTATCAAAATTTGGTATATGTTTACAATGGAATATTACTCCATCATAAGAAATGACAGTGATCTGGCACCTCTTACACTTTCCTGGATTAAACTTAAGCCCATTATCCAAAGTGGGGCACCACAAGAGCAGCAGAACGGGATCCATTTGTACTCACCATCAAATTGGTATTAACTAATCCACACATAAATGCACATATCAGAACAACATCTATTGGATGTTGGGGAAGGGGGAGGGCGGTGGGAGGAGGGGGGAGGAGGGAGGAGGGGACAGGTATTTGTATACACAAGGAGTGCAATGCGCACTACCCGAAGGATGGACATATTTGAAACACAGACTTGGGGGGGGCGGGAACCAAGGGTAACATACGTAACCTAAACATCTGTACCCCATAATATGCTGAAATAAAAAAAAATGCTAAAAAAAAAATACAAATAAAAACAATACAGTGTAACAACTATTTACATAGCATTTATATTTTATTAAGTATTATAAGTAATCTAAAGATGGTATAAAGTATATGAGATGTGCGTAGGTTATATGCAAATACTGCACCATTTTGTATAAGGGACTTCAGCATGTATCTCAGGGGGTCCTGGAACCGATCCCCTGAGGTTATTGAGGGATAGCTGTATTTCCTTGCTTTATAGATGAAGAAACTAAGATAAGAAAAATGAAGACAGTCAGAGGAAGAAACTATGGAGTGGCTAGGTCACTTGCCCAAGCTCACCCAATTAGAAGATACCCAAGTCAGCTTCCAAACGTAGTCTAGAGCTGCACCATTGGCCACGCAGGACACCACCCCATGTGCTGTAGGACCAGTAGGTGCTAGAGAGAGATTCCAGAGAGCAGACCACAGAGGAGTTAAGTGCCAGGCAGTGAGTCAGGGCGCTGGGGTAGTGGCTAAGACTCAAAGTAGGCTGCAGAGCCAGGGAAGCACTGGAATTTGGGGCTGATAAACTGAAGCAGAAGGCACCATGCTAGGGGAAGGAAGGAGAGGCTCCCACAGAGAGGTCCCGTGGCACTCACACCTGGTGCATTAAATACTACCTGTATGTGGTAGCATTCATGCCAAGTGCAGAAGAATAAGACTAAGGCCATTGATATACTTCCAAGCCTGGGCAGGACTGTGGCAAGGGAGATGAACCCACAGCAGGGGGCCTGGGGAGATGGGCTGAGCAGGAACTGCTACCTTGCACAGAGCCCTCCTGCCCAGGGCTTAGAAACTGCAGGTGACTTAAGAAGCTGTTTTACTTCAAAATTCCACTAAAGACCTAGATATTACTCATGAACTTCATAGCAGGCACAGCAAACTCAATGAGGGCTAACAATAGAACTATTATTATAAATAAATCAGAGCCTTCCAAAGCCCTATAAAATAGTATATTTTTAAATATGTGAGCAAACTATTAAAGCTCAAAGAGCTTCCCCATTCATTCAGGATTCCTTTGGAAAGGCTCAATTATTTTGGTCAAAAGCTCCTAGAATCATCTACGAAGCTTTTAAAAAATATTCCTGGGTCCCACGTCAAACTTACTGAATCAGAGTATCAGGTGGCAGGACACAGGAAATTGTATTTTTTAAAGCACTCTGGAGAATTTTGATGATCTATGTGACTCATCTGCATGAATAAATGCAAAAGGCTGCCAACAGGAGTCCATCAGTGGGAATATTCCCCAAGAGCTGCATCCTCTCGCCAGCTCTGACGGGGGCAACGTCCCTGCCCTGTTCAGAGCACTAGTGTGGGGTTGTCACCTCATTTCACATGGTCAGGGACTTTAGAGATCTGGACACAACCAGGAACAGCCCTTCACTCCAATGGTAGAGGCCATCTGAATTCAGACACTTCTGCTGCAGATGGTAACGGGATCTCAAACTAGGGCCTTCAAACAAGAGGATTTGAGGTGACACCGTCAATTGTGGATAAGTGGGAAACAGATTAGTAAGTGGTTAAATGAACTGGAAACAACACTCAGCTATTACACAGAGATAGGTTTGGGCAGTGACTAAGAATCCCTCTTCCCTAGAGTAATGACAGTTGTTCAGCAGGCATGGTTAGGCCAATAGCCTTGTTGTGCTCCCATCCCCTGGGTCTTGTTCTATCACCTTCGTTGTCCTCTTCTGTGTGGCAGGGATTGAGACAGTACAGGGCTGATTTTAACCTCTGGGACTGATTTCTCTAAATAAGAAAAATAGTTAATTTTACCAAATTCTTAGAACTCTTGGGCTTTGCCCAAACTGTTCACGTGCATTATTTCATTTAGTGAGCAACGGTAAGTCCTTAGAATGACTTGAGCAGCAAAGGAGACTTGGGTGATTTTTTCTGAGAATCCGAAGTTTCTTGTCCTTATCTCCTGGTGTATATAAAGGCTTCTTACCTAGCAAATGGCAAGAAGGTATTGACACCTACATTTAGGGCAGTTTCAGAGGAGGTTTTACTTGAATTACACCCTCAAGGATTGAGATTAGGTAAAGATGAAGTTACTGACAATGAGATTAGGTCTTTCACTGTGACCTGAGTGCCACATAATCCATTCTGGTGTCTTCTTCCATGTGAATAGCTGATGTCTACATAATCAATCCAACTGGCTGTGTATTGGCCAAAACAAACAGGAAGGTGGCTAAAGAGTTGGATGAAACTTGCCAACATCTGCTTTTTTCCTGTTATTTAAACCCAAGTTGCTAAACACTAGAATTAATAATAAAGACAACTTGAGCTATCCTTAGAGATTTTTTTTTTTTTTTTTCCAGACAGAGTCTCACTCTGTTGCCCTGGCTAGAGTGAGTGCCGTGGCGTCAGCCTAGCTTATAGAAACCTCAAACTCCTGGGCTCAAGCGATCCTTCTGCCTCAGCCTCCCGAGTAGCTGGGACTACAGGTATGTGCCACCATGCCCGGCTAATTTTTTCTATATATTTTTAGTTGTCCAGATAATTTCTTTCTATTTTTTTAGTAGAGACGGGGTCTCGCTCTTGCTCAGGCTGGCCTCGAACTCCTGAGCTCAAACAATCCGCCCGCCTCACCTCCCAGAGTGCTAGGATTACAGGTGTGAGCCACCACACCTGGCCCTTAGAGATTTTTTTTAATGTGATGCCTTTTCTGAGGAAGTTTTAAATAAGTCCATGCCAAGAAGATAGAGGAAAGAAAGAAAGATTAAAGGTCTCTTTTAGCAAAGGACTGCAATGATTGTATCACATGCAGAAGAAATAGCAAACAATTTCTCCTTGGTGCTTAGCACATCTTCTTGGAATTTAAAAGGAGGAGAGATGTTGATGATTTACCACAGGTTCAAGCAGAGAATATGCTACCTTTCATAGAACTCTATTATAAAGTGACAAGTGGTCTAAAGACAAGCTGACCAAGAAACCTTAATGGGGGGAAAAGAAGCAAATCACACCAAGTATGTTGGCAAACCAGCATTTCCTACAGCCACGTGACTACATTTTGCTCAAAATGCTGCCCCTGTAAAAATGGCTGACACAGATATAGCCTAAATCCAGCCACTTCAACCTTCTCTTACACCACAACCTTGGCTTTGAGCCAATGTCTCAAAGAGCAGGTAGAAGTTACCATTCCAGGCAGCTAAATATAGTGAGAGAAATGGAACACCCATTTTTCTCAAGGCGAGAAGAACCTTGCAAGAAGCAAAACAAGAATCTGGATTTGCTGGATAAACATCTATAAGGATGACTTTTGCAGCATAATTAGTTCATAAGAACTAATAGCCAATGGAGAGTAATATATAACCCCCTGATTTCTTGTTGTAATACACAAGTCCAAACCACAAAGAACCAATGTCACGTAATTGAAAAATAAAACATGTAAACAAGTTGGCAGGTTTTCTGAGCCTGACTTCTTGCCCAAGCTCTCCACAGCAGAGTGAGAAAAAGTCAGGATTCAATATCGGATAGCCAAGGTTCAACACCCAGCTCACGTTACCTCTCTCAGCCTTTCTCCATATCTTTATCTGTACAATGGGAATGATAATTATATCTACCTCACAGGATTAGTGCAAGGATTAAATAATAATGATATTTTTACTACATAAATGTTTGCTGGCATTAGGAAAACTAGCAACACAGTCCTTTTAGAAGGGTAGCTTTTCAGCCTCCCTCAGGATGAAGGAGATATGGAAGTAATGGAATAGATTATCCCTTAGACTAGAAAAAAAATGTCATTCTATTGTATAATAAAAGATTTGCAGGCCTCTGTGCCATAGAATCTTCTTAAATTTCATCAGTCTACTGGCAAGTATTACCAAGGTCCCCCGACTGGCTCCCTTAGTCACATATGTGAATTAAACCATTTTTAATGCCCCTCTCTCAATGCCAAAACCTTTGAGAACTTACTGGGCATAGTGGGTGAATCAACATGACTACATTATTAGTCAGAGAACAAACATTCCAGGTAAGTAATTTTGTTTTCTCCCAAAGATTAAATGCATTCCCACCTGTGGAGACTAATGGGCTCCAGGGATCTTTCTATATATTTAACAATGAGATAACCAACTGGCAAAGTCAACAATAATCAGAAGGCAGGTGCAAGGAACCAACCAATGTTTTTGCAAATAGTTTTTCCTTAAGGGAAATAAGACACACCTTTGATACAACAGCTCTGTAACAACCAGAAACATGGGTGGGGAGGAAGATTGGCAACCAGGAATAGGTTCTATTAGAGCAGTCAGCTCAAACTCTAGTCTTTGCAGAGAATGGAGTTCAGAACACAGACAAACTTCTTTGAGCTTCATCTCCCAGGCTGAAATCCTTGGACTCAACTCTGAATAATTTCTTTTCTCTGCTAAATCTAAACAATTACCCCAGTGATTATTCCTTTGAAGTATCTTTATATTTTCTTCTTTTTTCTATCTCACTTATCTCTGGCATTTTACCATCTCCTGCCTGGATAGTCCAGTGCTTCATCTCGTCTTCCAGACTGTCCAAACCCATACTGCCAACAACTGCCCAAGTGACCACTGAGTCACGCTTTAGCTCCAAATGCAAGGTGAGTTCCCTGTGGTCTATGAGTCTGACCTCTTCTACCTCCCTTTTTAAGGTCCTTCATAATCTGACCGCACCCTACCAACTTGGCTTATTTTCCAGTCAGACGGGCTTCCTCACCAGGCGCTCGTAAACACACACGACACACCCCACACCGCTCCTTTGTCCCTCCACTACTTCACACACGCTGTTGGCTCTTGTGTGGAATGCCCAAACCATACTCATTCTTCAGGGCCTAGATTTAGCCTTTTTTCACTCCTGCACTGCTCAGTAAACATTGTCCCTATACCGTTTACCTTGTCTCTCAGCAAAACAGCTGTCTGGTGCTCGCTACTCATTTCATGTCTGCACTAGACTTGCCTCCATAAATATTATAGATAATAAATTAGGTCACAAAATGCTGGTCCTCATGCCACATATGATCCCAAACACATCTATTTTGATCTCTCATTTTGGGGGGAGGCTTTAATTTGAGAAATTTGGCATACCCCCAGCACTGCCTATGGAATTTCCTCAAAGAAATCAATCTTCTGCTGCTATCAACCTTCAAATTATTTAAATTAAGAATAACAATATCAGAATATGCATCAATAAAACCTCTAAATCTTGAGTGTAGGAGAAAAGACATTGTGTGAATTAGAAAAATCACTGAACAACAATGTAGGAGATCTGGCTTCTAGGCCCCACCCTGCCTGAATAGCTCTTTGATCCTAGTTAAGCCACACAATGTCTCTGCCAAATAAAGGGGTTGGACTGGGTGACCTTTATGGTCTCTTCCAGCTCCTTCTTTCTATGACTGTAAAGCTTCCAATGAGGCACTGGAGCCTAGTTTTGTCATCTCGGAAAAGTAGAAGTTAAGAGGTTTCTCCTCAGGAAATAGAAAAGCTCCAGCACTTTCCCTCTATAATCACAATGTTAATCGGGAAAGTTGGTAACAAATTATTCCCATTTATTACATAGCATGTTGTAGTAATCTCCCAGGTCAAACATAAAAGGGGCAATTCGTTAATTTTCACTCTTTGAAAGTCATCATGTATATTTTGAACCAATTCAGTAAAGGCCTATCTTGAATTTGTGTGTCATGAAGCTACATTAAAATTTAAAATAAGCCCAACTCAGGCTTGGAAGGTAAAGAATTGAAGGATGCATATTGAATACCATTATTGTAGATCTAAGAGAATTTTATACATAAATCCTGAAGAAGCAAATATTTCTCCTACTTTCTAGCCAAACGTATACTTTAAGCAATAAGAAATACTAACAAAATCTGCTATAAATCCCTGACATCTTTTTTTTCTTCCCTTTTATTTTCTATTGGTCCTGAGGATGAGAGAATTTCTTTAAAAAGAGAGAGAGAAAGAGAGAGAGAGAAAAAACAAGTTATTAATATAATAAGGCCCCTGTGAAAGATAATTTATAGAGCAATACATAGAAGCAGGAGGGTTTTCTAAGGAATAGGAGGAGTAGAAAAGAAGGAAATGATATCAGAGAGGGCCTCCCAAGTCAAATGAGAATGGAAAATGTGTTATAAAATTATTCACACTGTGATTCTGCTTTGGGGATCTCATTCATTCATTCATTTGTCACTCATTTATTCATCATGTGCTTAGGTAATGTGCTGGGCACTTAGGATATAATGAAAAGAAAGATACATTGTCTGCCCTGCAAGAGCTCACAATCAAGGGGAAAGACAGCCAGGGTCCAACTCAGCCCTGCCCCCAGCTGGGTGCTCATTGTGTGCCAGATGCCGTGCTGGGCACACCAGCCCCAGGAGGCAGGTGCCGTTATTATCTCTGTATCACAAGAAGAAACAAAGCCTTTGGGAGAGTCAGTAACTTGCCTAGGGCTAAGCAGCAAGGCTGGCTTTCAAACCCAGGTCTGTCTGGCTCCAGAGCCAGCACCCTCCGCCCCAGCCCTGCACTACAAACTGGTACTGTTATTAATAATATAATGCAGTGAGTGGTAGTGGAGACAGATACAAGGTACTGTACCCTCTGCTACTCACAGACATCTCCATCCTCCCTGAGATGTACCTGGGAACATGCACACCAGAACAAATTCGGAAAGCTGGGAAGAATGCATGGGTATCTGGTGTCTCACCCGAGGCCAGAAGAACTCAGTCCTCCTATATGGACTCCAGGCCATGGCCTCAAGCTTCAGCAATATCTGAAGTGGATGCACGTGTGTAAAACTTCCCAGCGTGTGGAGTACAGCAACTGCATCCATGCTACAGAGGGACCAAAGCAAAACACTTCGGTTGCTTCCCAGTCTCTGCTGATCTCCCAAAAGAAACAGGCGTGCACACACACTCCATTGCCACAGCAGTTCCCCCACAGAGTACTTTATTTTAAAAGCACCCTCTTCTTCCCATCAAAACAGACAGAATTTTTATACATATTTAAAAATGAAAAATAAAAATAATTTTTAAAAAATCTGTTAAGACTTCTTCCAGAAATTAAAGGCCACAGGAGACTTTGGGGAAAAGGATTCTAGGTAGCTCCATACCTGTTTGGTCCTCCTGGGCGGAGCAACTGCCAGATCTAAGAGGACCCCAGAGGGGCCTAAGGTCACAGCCACAAAGAAGCAGAAAGCTAGCTTTGGGGCCCTGGGGAAGAAACTGCAAGCTCAGTGGGAACTAACGCAGCCCCACCTGCTCTAACCAGCCTGGAGGGCCTCATCAGAGACATGTTTTAAACCACAACACTGGTGAAGAGGTTTTGTTTATTTGCTTTGTGGGGTATCTTTTTGTCCTGTTTTGTTTGCTTTAACCTAGCAAGCCATGAAAACTTCAGTTGACTGTAGTGGGGAGACATGCCCTCAAGAAGGGCAAAGGAACAATTTTTGGCAGCAGAGAGGTGCCAGAGACACCACACCTGTCCCATCAGTATTACTTCCCCAAGCCCCAAAAGGGAAAGGGAAGCAGCTTCCATCAAGGCCGTATTAAGGATTACGGCCTAGGCATTTGCTAGGAACCTTACTTATTTACACAATAACTCTGGAGATATTATCAACCTCTTTCACAAGAGGGAAAAAGTACCAGATGAGGCTCTGGGTGGCACTAAATAATTTCCTGAGCATCACATAGCAAGTCAGTGGGGGCCAGAAATAGGGTCTATTTGATTCCAAAGCCCAGTGAGAGAACCTTTCCTGTGGAAAGAAAGCGATAAGAAGAAATCCTAAAAAGAAGATGAAAAATTAGCATCTTTGTATTTATTTGTTGTTTATTTAATTGCCTACATTCTAATCATATGCAGAAGAAAAACATTTTGCCCTTTATAAAAAGAATGCAATGAAAAGTAAGACTCCTTCCACTCCTCTCTCTTGATTTCCCAATTCCCTTCATCAGAGGCAACTGATAGTAATAACATGTCCAGAAAGGCTACGCACGTACAAACATACAAACAGGCACATGTGTACATACAGCCCCCTTTTTTTTTTTTTAACACAAATGGCAGTATTGCTCTTCCCCTTCATTGATACCTAGTATATCTTAGAAATTTCCCATACTGGTATGTTTAGACCCACCTCATTCTTTTAACAATTGTTAAAAGAATCTATTGTATAGACATATGATAATTTATTTAATAATAGTCCTTATTAAGTGGAAATTTAGTTAAACTCTTTCCAATCTTTCACTATTGTAAACAATTCTGTATAAATATCCTTGTACATTCTTCCTTGAACACATATGCTATTATACTTTTGGGCTACATTCTCAGCAGCGAAATTTCTTAGTCAAGAATATGTACATTTTACAATTCACAATTGCAAAGACGTGGAAATAACCCAAGTGCCCATCAATACATGAGTGGATTAATAAAATGTGGTATATGTATATCATGGAGTTCTACTCAGCCACAAGAAACAATGGTGATCTAGCACCTCTTGAATTATCCTAGATGGAGCTAGAACCCGTTCTACTAAGTGAAATATCCCAAGAATGGAAAAATAAGCACCACATGTACTCACCATCAAATTGGTTTTAACTGATCAACACCTAAGTGCACATAAAGCAATAACATTCATCAATGGTTGGGCGGATGGGACGGGAGAGGAGGGGATGGGTATATACACACACAATGAGCGCGATGTGCACTGTCTGGGGGATGGACACACTTGAAGCTCTGACTTGGAGGGGGGACAGGGGCAATATATGTAACCTAAATATTTGTACCCCCATAATATGCTGAAATAAAAAAGAAAAGAATATGTGCATTTTAAATCTTAATTGATAGAACCAAATTGCCTCCAGAAGAGTGTGCACCAGTTTATAATCCTTAAAATACATACTCATACCCACTTCCCCCACTGTTTCCAAAACAGTGTTCAATTCTGTGTTTAAAAGAAAAGCACCATGAGTTCACCCACTTCTTTGAAGGTTACATACTTCCTTTGCAATGAACATGGGAAATCTATTTATACGGGCCTGGGCATTATATTCCTGGACTAAAGGAAGATTTTTAGAGCTCCTTGCATTGCAGAAGATGCTGACTAAAAGCATCTGATCCTCAATTAGATGACATTGGTAAAGTAGGAAAACGGAATAAATCCTTGAAAATAAGCAGTTGACTGTGACTAATCACCTCAATCCACCAGAGTACTGTCAGAGTCACCCCAGGTATCCCAGCAACCCCACCAACCTGCTGCACAACAAGGCCAGCATAGGCTGTAAGCCAGGGAGGGGACGCCTGCCCCACGCAGGAGTATTTAAAATCTATTGACTGCCCCTGCTTCTTGGGAAAAAAGATTATAAGGAGGGTCAGTACATCATAAGCATAAGACTAAAGAGAGACTGCCAAGTGTCGGGCAGTGCTTCCCAACCATACAGAAATGAAAGAGCAATGGATATAATAGAAAATAAGACACCCTATAGTGATTTGCAACACTAATATCTTCATCCAGTGGTGCTGTAGGAACTGGGCAGGAATCCTAGGCATCAGAGGCTGAGAGAATGCAAGCCATACAATCTTTCTTTGTCTTAGCTTTGCTTATTTGAATCTGCTAAAAGCCTGGGTCTGCCGTCCTTTCAGAGCGCGATGTAAAATGCTCCTCTTCGATTTGGAGCTTGCTGCTAAGGTGTTCGTTGTCCACATCTGGGAAAACAGGGTGCTGGCAGCCAGGGGCTAGAGAGGACATAGAGGAAGAGCAGTGGCTTAGATGGGCATTGAGGGTTAACTGACAGGAGAGGGACTTCATCTCTGGAGGGGCTGAGGAGGTCCCAGTCATGGTCATATTAACGATCGCGTGTAGCTCGGCTTTATTCTTGAGCTTGTGCACAGATATTACATGACTAAAACAACAAATAAATATGCACTGCTAACACCACCTGTCAAAGATTTTTAAAGCGGTGGCTGCCTCGTAGAGCTGAATATTTTAGCCATTTAGGGAAGGAGCCCTCCAGCAAGCAACAAAATGCCTTCTAATTACCACTCGTGTTTTTTCCAATTAGCAACCCACAGCAGATTGTTACGGAGGCATTGTTGGGAGTTGTTTGCCTCTGCAGATACATTCAGATACTTAAGTGTAGGTTTCTAGGCTTGATATATGTTATTATAAAAATTACAGGGCTGAAAAAATGATTCCGATCGACTTGTTTCAATCCATTCAATCTGAAGCAGTGTCTGGGTCAGCACCACAGGCACTTGGAGGATGTTGGGTAGAGTTTGCTGCACCCAGTCAGCTATACATAGAAGTTAACCTGATTTGCCATCGTTAGCTCTACTCCTCTGAAATCCCTCCAAATCAGTCACTAATTCACTTTCAAGTACCATTCATCACCACTCCCATGAGCTTTGCTCCATTCTCATTGATTGAGTTTGATTGAGTGATTGATTGATTTCTTACTAGTCTGTCATCTGGACAGAGAAAAAAATAATTTGGAACACTCATCTTCATAACGTGTCATTTAGCTCAATGTGGGTTTCTACGGTTTATCTGTCTTTCTCCATTCCACTGACTGCCTTTTCCCTATTATGTACTTCTGGTGTAGGGAAAGGTTTCATGAGAAGAATGAACAACAATCTGTGAAAAATAGAACGGTGAAAAAATTAGAAACAAAACAGGAATGTTTACTAAAATGAAAAGTGGACCTCAACCAAATATGTCTGCACTAGTATTCCACAGATTACATGGTTTTGGTTAACTTATCTAAGTAGTAGTAACCCTTGAGGTAAGTCAATAACTGATTTGAAGGCATTTTAGAAGGGTAAGGCTAAACCATCTCATGTAGAAGTGACCTCAGAGGTCAACTAATTCACCTGGCTTATCCCAATGTTTTACCCATTTTCATAGAGGTGGGTAGAAACAGAGCCAAGACAAAGCTTGGGACTTCTAACTCCCACTTTATCTGGAGCAGAAGAATGGCATCAAAGGAACCATTTTATGAGACTCTGGACAGTTTTCATCAACTCAAACTAGATAATTCATGCAATTATTTACATAGATCTTATTTTTAGAGCTTTTTAAAATTCATTCATTTTCTCTTTGCTCTTGCACCTTGGCCTAAAAAGTGATCTGAGGTAGTTTACAGAGAAATGTACAATTCCACAAAGTAAAGCATTTACATCAAGAGAAAAAAAATATTTCCCAGCACTTTAGAAATATCTATTTGCCACAGCAAAGTATACTCTTCTTATAAGAGATTCTGACAACATTTTTACCAATTGAGAATAATCTGCAGAGGCTTTACCATCCTGTTTTGTGATGAGCTGCTTCTTATTCAAAGTAATTTTGAGTTCTTTATTACAGTCACCCTTCGTCCTCAGGTTCCATATCCTAGGATTCACCCAGCCATGGACGAAAAGATTAAAAAATAAATAAACAATAATACAATTTAAAAATACAATGTAACGGCCGGGCGCAGTGGCTCACGCCTGTAATCCTAGCACTCTGGGAGGCCGAGGCGGGCGGATTGTTTGAGCTCAGGAGTTCGAAACCAGCCTGAGCAAGAGGGAGACTCCGTCTCTACTAAAAATAGAAAGAAATTAATCGGACAACTAAAAATATATAGAAAAAAGTAGCCGGGCATGGTGGCACATGCCTGTAGTCCCAGCTACTCGGGAGGCTGAGGCAGGAGGATCGCTTGAGCCCAGGAGTTTGAGGTTGCTGTGAGCTAGGCTGACGCCACGGCACTCTAGCCCGGGCAACACATCGAGACTCTGTCTCAAAAAAAAATACAATGTAACAACTATTTACATTGTATTATAAGTAATCTAGAGATGATTTAAAAGTAGATGGAAAATTTGCATATGCAATATATGCAAATACTACCATATTTTATATAAGGGACTTGAGCATCCACGGATTTTGGTATCCTCATGGATACAGAGGGAAGACTGTGTCATTATATTCCTTACTCTCATTTTTCAGTTCTTAGAGAAGTTTGAACTTCAGACCCATTGCTAACACAAAGGCATGTTATACAATGAGTTCTAGCCAAGATATGAATGTTAAATACATAGGGTAACCACTGCACTAAAAAGTCAGTAGCTGACCCTAGACCCCCAGCAGCTCTGACCTTCAAGCTACCCAGCCCATGGGTGACAGCTTCTGATGGGTTTCAGAAGTCCTGGAGGGACCTGACATATTTCACATCTAGTTAAGTTCACGAAACTACAGTTATTACAAACGGGTCATTGTTTACAAATTGTTGTAATTTAGGAATGTGACAGTTTATTTGTTCCTCACTTTTTGACTTTCAAGGTATTATTTACGACCTTGGTTCTTAGCCCTAGAAGATTGAACAATATGCATGCTGCCAGTGCATGAAACTGTTACCGCTGACAGCAGTGCAAATAATGTTTATAATTCGAGGTCACAATTTTATAATAAATGTCTCAATTTAAAATTATAAGTCCTCATTCATTTTTCAAGAACTAGTTCAAATGCTACCCCCGCTGAGTCCCCCAGGCACTTAGCTTTTGTTTCTCTCTTATATTATTCTTCACGTTACAGTGAAATCACGTAATTTATTTGTTTGTATGTCTCTTTGGCTTGCCCGACTGTAAATTTCTGCAAGGCAGAAGATAGGGGTTTTTTGGTTTTTATTGATAGACAATAGACACCTAATAAGTATCTAATGGAAGAATAAATATCATTTTGATAAAACTCCATAGTGTTTTAGCTGTTTTCTTTAAATCAGACTGTGTTAGGATCAGGAGAAGACTCCATCAGAGCCTGGTGTAAGTACAGGCTTCAGCGTCTAGCTTCAGCATCAGAGGAGCAGGCAGGTGGGATAGGGTAGAAAGATTAAAAACCAAAGTTTTCAGGGCCTCCTTATCTCTTTATTGTCTCCTTTTGTCTTTCCTCATTGGTCGTTTGAAGCAATACACAGGAATAAGGTGGACGTTTGTTGTTTTTGTCCACTCTGCTTCCTTTCTTCCCTCTCTGGTAATAGCACTCTGACTTTGCTTTGCAGGAACTCCTCCATCAGGTACGTTCAGGTGTGATTGCCCATCAAGATGCCTGCCCTCCTCTAGCCGAGGACTGGGCACCTGACCCACACTAGGCCATCAGGTTCCCCTCCCTGGAATAGGAACTTGTAGCAGAGGGACAAGGGGCTAATTGGCCCTAAAGTGACCATCCAGCCAGTCCCTGGTTCCTAGCCTCTTAATGGTCTTACTCCCTGGTCCTTCTAAGTCGCCTTCCTTACCTTTCCTTTGATTGTTTAAGCTTCCCCACTCCCAATAAATTATTTCTCTGATCCAATTAGCCAAAAGTGGTTTCTGTG
Organism: Propithecus perrieri; assembly: GCA_963574695.1. NCBI lineage: Eukaryota > Metazoa > Chordata > Mammalia > Primates > Indriidae > Propithecus > Propithecus perrieri. The sequence continues at coordinate 13,972 of CAUYRB010016741.1, forward strand.
CCCGCAACCAACAAATGGTAACTGACAGAATCAGTGAATTGAAGATTAAAATGCTATCCTATTTATCCAAAAGCCTAACGAGAAGGATAATAACTCTGGACATCTCCAATTTATTCCCTGGGCTCATTTTATTTCTGCTAACTCACCATGCAATCTAGGTAATCTGAAAAATAATCCTAATCCCCCTTCAACTATTCATCCTGTTCCTAAAATAACCCAGTTTCCCACATTTGTCCCCCTGGCCACCCCCAAGACACCTTGCCTCCCAAAGCAACCCAGTGGGCTTCAAATTCCCCTGCGGTATTCAGCTCTAACCTTCCTGTTTCTCGCTTAACCACCCATCCACTCTGCCATAAAAACACTGGCCTTTTTTTAATTGCTATTATTATGAGATTTTCGAATCAGCCATATGCCATTAGCCCATTCCTAGCTATAGCTAGTTGTTTTACCTCTGGTTCACCAGAAATCATTAATAGAAAGTCTAATTATAATGTTTTATTTAACACTCATAGTTCTTACGATGCGCCAGGCATTGTTCTAAGTGTTTCACATTCCAACTCATTTAATTCTTATAAAAACTCCATGAGATAGTTACAAATGAAGAAAACAAGGCATAAAGGTCTTTAGTAGCTTGCCTGAAGTCTTCAGTCCCATAAACAGCAGAATCAGGTTCAAATGCAGGCAGTCTGGCTCCTAGTCTGTGCTCCGAAGCACCACACCATGGTTTCGAGATGACGGGTTTATTACACGGCCAATTAAAGGGAAGGGCTAATCATATTTTAATCTGCAGCAGCTGACAGGGTACACTGACAGGGAAATGAGATTAGTCCCCACATGTCAAAAACCTAAAAACATCAAGTCAATTTATGGTGCCCTCCAGGCCTCCAGCTTTCTTAAACACCATGGAAACAAGCCAGAACAATTCTAGGGTAGCTTCCATTCACATGGAGACAATTCGAATGCCCTGGCGGAAGATGCCTTTCTTCTTTAATTGGCCTGAAATAGACATGTTCATTTTCTAGCAAGTTCGAAATGTAAATCTAATGCTAAACTTTTACTCCTTGTCATAGCCCAGTTTCATCACCTCTGGGAGAGGGAGGGAGGATGCTGCCGCACTTGCACCATCAGTGTTGTGCCCCATGGCGGACTTGCTAACTCCTCTCTCCTTAGCTCGAGAAAACAGATGAAGTGACAAAACCCTGTCCCTGGGTATGGGTGATACACGGAGGCCAGGTGGTCAAATCCCTCCTGGACATGACGTTGCTCTTCTCTCAAGGACTGTTAAGCCATTCATAAACCACACTTTTGATTATTTTTCTTTTTGGTATTTCAAACTGCAATTAAATTTTATTGTAGTCGTAATAGTGTTGCTGCATTATATGGACAGTTTTACTTTCCTTGAATCTTTTAAATTTTCTGGAAGAGCATATAAAGCAATAATTTGCATATTATCTCAATTTACCTATTAAGCCCTAACTCCAATAACTTCTTCTCCCCCTGAGCACTACAATGTAAATAGATGGCTCTTGGTTCCATGAATGCCAAACACCCTGTGCTATAGAGAACTCTCATGATATAATGACTTATAGACAAAATATTGATACCAACTTTCTAATGTTTCCAAAATCAGGGTGAATTAGAACTGAAGATGAATACTGGGTATCTGTAGGAAGTAGAATTTTAACTTCTTTTCTTTCTTTTTCTGAATTAACTTCTTATGTTTTTCTGATTTTAAAAACTTTCTACACAGAGCATATATCTTCTTTGTCGATAAGCAAGGTGGTATTATACAGAAGCTTTGTCCCTACCTTTATGATACATGATGTGGGATAATGGTCATATTGTACCGGGTACTTTTTAGAAAAGTGTTAACTAATAACAAATGTAAAATGAGCAGAACATTCTTCTTTATTTTGGAAGTAGTAAAGCAAGATATATATAGAAATTCACCAAAATAAATAAAATACTAATTTTCCTTCTTATTCTATAGTTCAGACAAACAGTAAAAGGGAAAAAATAATCCTTATTAACTAGGAAGGCTTCTGGTGTCAGAGGGCCCGGAGCGAGAAGGAGAGCCCTGCCTCCTGCTGCCCATGGATGGTGGATGGGTTATATCAGTTCCTGGTGCCTTGGTTTTCTCACCTGCAAAATGGAGACAATTCTACCTAGTTCACAGGGCTGTGAAAGCACCTAGGATAGGTTGTGGCAGAGAATAGCCAACCAATAAATGTCCATTTACTTATTCAAAAAGCTTACTGCAGGCCTCCTCTATGTTAGTACTTGCTGGGTACAGGAACAAAAAAGGCCAATCAGATTCCGCACCCTGAGATATGAACTTGGAGCAGAGGGACAAGGGGCTAATTGGCCCTGAAGTGGCCAACCAGCAGTCCCTGCTTCCCAGCCTCCCAGTGGCCTTACTCCCTGGTCCTTCTAAGTCTCTTTCCTTACCTTTCCTTCGATTGTTTAAGCTTCCCCACTCCCAATAAATTATTTCACCTTTCCCTCAAAGACCTTGCAATCCAGAGACTCAGACAAGATATCAAACATTTACAATGCAATAGAGAAGTTTTAGATGGGCTAGAAGTCTTTATTTAAATTTTTAAAAATTCTAACTAACTTCTGCTATAGAGTTCCTGTTTCTCCAGGTTGTAGAAACTTAGTCTGCTGATTTGTGGTTCCTCTGTTGAGGCTGGGAGCAGGTGAGCATCTGGGCCAGGTTCTTTGCTGAGCTGTCCTCCATCTGGTCTTCAGTAGTTGGTCTCTGCAGGTCACTGCTGATTCTGTTCATGTTTCCTATCGAAAGTATGTTGGGATCCAACTTTCTATAAATTAACTCCCTTGCCCCTTTAAGGTACATGGGCTCATTCTCTTGCTCCCACACCACACTGGGCCCCAGGAAAGTCAGCAGGACCGTCCTCAGCCCTTTACCACTTCCATGTTCCTCCAGAGCACAAGAATATCGTCCTCTGCTCCCACGCCATGCTGGGCTCCGCGGGATTTCCACAGGCTCCCGCAAGCCTGTCCGCCTGGGTACCCTGCGAAGTTGTTTCCACTCTGGGTTCCCCTTACCTCCCTGGGCTCTACCCAGGAAGAGAAATCTAGATTCCCTCAGGACCCAGATTCCCCACCCACACACCTCTTGGTGAGCTCTGTCACTCTCCTTCCCCCTTTGCTGACCTGAGGAAAGGATAAGGAAGAGAGCCTCATTCTTTTGTCAGGGATCCACAGTGTCTACTCTCCCCTTGCTTACTTCTCTCTGGAGAACTTTCTCTTCTCTGGAGCATGGAAGCTTTACTGGGCATGACTTCCCCTACTAATTATTTTATATAGGCACATATGACTTTTGATTCCCTATAGGACCCAGACTTTTGAAACTTAAAATCCAAGAAGAGATTGTGTCATCTCTTCTTTGATGCATCAAAAAATACCAAAGCTGAGTGTAAGGTAACAGATAAAAGTTATCAGTTAATATTTCAAAACTCTTATCCCATCATGTAATGCAGAGGCTAAAAGACAGGTCGAAGGGAGAGAGTGCCTAACTCAGCTGGCGCACTCAGGGAAGGCTTTAAAGAGAAGGCCCAGCCAGAGCTGAGTCTCCTAGGATGAGTCAGAGCTCAGCTCAACAATCAGACAAGGGGGAAGGTCATTCTACGCAGAGGGAACAACATGTGCAAAGTCACACTGTTAGATGAGTCAGGGTTTAAATTTGCTTCCCACAATTGTCTAAGCCACATAAATCACATATCATTTTGAGAATGGAATAAGCACAGACATAATCGCTGGAGCTGGAAGGTATCATAGGGATCATCTAATCTAGTCCCTGCATGTAACAGATAAGGACACTGAGGCCCAAAATGATGACCTTTAATCTAATGTTCAAAAACAAATGAGACTAAATTCGGCCCTTTACTTCAACCTACAGCCAGGAACTTTTACTCTCCATTTACCCTGCCAAACATCTCCTTTGAGCTAAAATGAAGTATGAATAATGTCAATACTTTTAATAAGCTTAGGAGTGAGTTCTTCATTGAGATTGGAAAAAACCAGTTACTCTCTAATAACAGCATTAATGTTTTAAAAAGATATGATCCTATCTTCTAAGAAAGTATCCTAAGAAATTATCTTATTGAAAATTTATGGAGAGTGTATTATATATATGTCAATGTCAGAATGCTGTACTTATGTTAGCTCCTTTAATATCCATAGCATCTCTTCAAGGTGTGTTCTATTATTTTTATACCCATTCTACAGATGGGGAAACTGAGGCATGGAAAGTTAAGTAAATTGTCCTAGGTTATATGGCTAATAAGTGTTAGGTGAATAGTGAGTAGCCAAGCCCCTAATATTCACACTTTCAACCACTACAACACCATATTTATCTTCTTCTTGTTATTTGACCTATAAATATACTACAAATATACTTACAAAACTGCACAAGTACATACATACGAGGCTTTTCATGCAGTGGGCTTGGCTTTTAAAAGACTAAAAATAACCTAAATATCTATTAATAGAGGACTACTTTAATAAATTAAGGCATATTCTTATCATACAGCTATTAAAAAGAAAGGGATAAAACAATTTGTCCTGATATGAAACAATTTCTAAAAAACAAAACATAGTTGAGTTAAAAAAAATAATAACCAATAGGTATATAGTATGCTCCTACTTGGGTTTTCTTAAAGGGGGTTATATAAACAATATTTAAGTTTGATTATGTAGAGTGTTTCTAGAAGGACACTAGCAAGAAATTAGTAGTGGTTGCCTGTGAAGAGAGGAAGGGAGACAGAGGAACTAGGTAGGGATGTGAGATGGGAAGGAAATTCAATTTTTACTGCAGACATTTTTTGTAATGTTTGTATTTTTTACCTATGCAAATAAGTTATTTAGACTCTACGCACTAGTTATATTTTTAAAATTATCAACCAATGAGATTTTTTAAAAATCCTAAGAGAACATTTTAAGTTTAAGAATCATATAAGTAAAGAACATACTTAAAAGTGTTTTCAAACACTCAGGGTCTGTTTGTGTTTACTTACAAAACAGCTTTTTAAAAAGATAAGGCTTCATAACTCCTTGCCAGGATATCGATTCATTTCTGACTCAGAAGACAGAATAATGAAATGGCCAGATGTGCAACCAGCCTGATGCCAGTTGGTCAGTGGGAGCTTAGGGCAGGGAGTGTGGGTAGGGAGTGAAATGAAGGGGACTGGGGGTGGGGAGGCATCAAAGAGGTAGTTCCTAGTGCTGCTAAGATCCCTGCATTAAGAAGTTCTATCCCTGTCATTCAAGACAGGGGCTCAAAATTCAGAAGGTACAAGTTTAAGAAATAAACAACAGCCTTTTTACTACTGAAATGGATTCTTAAATCCCAGCTTACTCTGTATACCATCATCAATACCTACAAGAAAAATCATGCCTAGTGATTGATTTGACATTACATGCTCCAATTACTTTCTTTCCACCTGTTCTTTTTTTGTTTCATTTTGTTCCATATTTGCTAATTAGATTTTTCAAAAGCTTGATCAAATGTTCATGAAAATGTACCCCTGTCTTTAAGAGCCACCAAGTTCCCCCTTAGTTAGGAGGGTGTGCACTTGGATAGAGACTGGAGTAGCCTGAGGGAAAAGGGGAGTGTTAGGGATTAAATGTCTGTGTTCCCTCAAATTCATATATTGATACTCTAACCCTCCAATGTGATGGTATTGGAGATGGGGCCTCTGGGAGGTAGTTAAGTTTAGATGAGGTCATAAGAGTGGGCCCTCAAGATGGGGTTAGTGCCCTTCTGGGAAGACCCACCAGAGAGCTTGCTGTATTTCTCCTTCTGCCATGTGAGGATACGGCAAGAGATAGAATAGTTTCTTCATACTACAAATTTAATAGTTACATCAGCTAAAGTGTCTTGAGATGGTTTTAGAAAAATCTCACCTAAGAAAAAATTCTTCTAATGTTCTCGGCCTGAAGATCACTATAGAATAAGCAGTCAAGTGGCCAGGCACCAAAGTGTACTTACTGTTCCTCAGAGAAACAATAAGACAGAAAAAATAAGTTGTTAAGCCATCTGTTTTAGTCTGTTTAGTGTTGCTATAAAGGAATACCTGAGGCTGAGTAATTTAGGAAGAAAAGAGTTCATTTGACTCACAGTTCTGCAGGCTGTATGAGAAGCATGGTGCCAGCATCTGCTTCTGGTGAGGGCGTCAGGCTGCTTCTACCCATGGTGGAAGGTGAAAGGGAGCCTACGTGTGCAGAGATCACATGATGAGAGAGGAAG
>CAUYRB010016744.1:0-69294 GCA_963574695.1 Propithecus perrieri
ATGCCTGTAATCCCAGCTACTCGGGAGGCTGAGGCAGTAGGATCGCTTGAGCCCAGGAGTTCGAGGTTGCTGTGAGCTAGGCTAACGCCACGGCACTCACTCTAGCCAGGGCAACAGAGTGAGACTCTGTCTCAAAAAAAAAAAAAAAAAAAAAATACAGATTGCTGGGCCCCACCCAAGAGGTTCTAATTTAGTAGAGCTGTGGCGAGACCTGAGAACTTATTTTTTCAACACGTTCCCTGCCAAAGTGATGCTGCTGTTGCTGGTACAGGCACCACATGTTGCTAACCACTGGTTTAAATATTGCTTTGATTACTTTGGTTTTCTAGGAGCAATGAATATTGTTGAAAAGAGAACACAACCATTTACTGTGAAGTTCTTTTAAAATCCCATCAAGAAAACAGATACTGATCAGACCCAAAGAAGTCACCCAGGACTGGAGCAACTTGAGATCCTGTTTCTGGCCTTCCCTAGCCTTTGTTTCTGAAGGCCATTCTGGGGCCATAAATCTTGCCCTGCCAGATACTGGAATAATGGCAGCATTTTGCATTTCCCACTAGTCTTTTAAATCACCACTCTGGAACAATTTCACTTACAAACTATGAGCCTCTTTGAAAGGATTTTTACAAATACCAGGCACTTTTGATTTCTGAAGCAAACTTAGCATCAGCAAGGCCACATCTTTGTTGAGGAAGCATGCAGAATGCTCAGGTATGTCTGATCAGTATCTCTGTCTCCAACTCTCCATCTTTCCAAAAAACCTGTTTCCCTGCAATTACATGTTCAATTTCAGCATAGAGATTAATAGCCTGATTAAAATTGATGTTTATCTGTTTTAGAGCTGCATTTTTAAAATGAAATTTAGTTAACCACTCCTATAGTTCTTTTATCCACAATCTGTGCCTAAGAGGTTATTTTTCACCTGATGACAACAAATAATAATTATGACCAAAATACTTTGAAAGATCATTTAAGGCATATGCTTTTGAATTCAGTCCTGTGTGCTGGCACTAGACATTAAAAGTCAGTTTCTCCTTCAGAGTTCCTAAGCAAGGAGAAAAAAGAATGCCTCTTCCTCAACTGAATGTATGCAGAACTCAGTGTGTGAGTCACCACCTCAAGTTGGCAGCCTCCTTGGTTACAGCAGGACTTAAAAAAAAACTAGTTTGGGAAAGCTGCTTCCTATGAAACAATACAGACAATGATTTGCATTTAAAATACGAACACAGTGCAGAAGGTGGAAAGATAATAGTAACTCTAAAAGAAGGTCTGTGTTGTGAATGCAAATCATAAAGTAAATGTAGGCAAAGAAAGTTGGTAGCAAGTGAAGATATTCAATTATCTAAGCATGACATCTCAAATTAAGTCTTTTTTAAAAAGAAAGAATGTAGTAATGTAATCTTAAAAACTCTGTGTTATGCCTGAATAGGTTGGTTTCTCTCTCTCTCTCTCTCCCTCCCTCTCTTTTTTCCTCTGGTGTAAAAACTGCATGTACAAGATATAAAAGTCATTATTACACATTGTTTGGGTGGGGGTGACACTCCATTAATAAGCTGGACACTTTAGGATGTTCATTTATTCCAATAGATGCTTAGACTACATTTAGAACACTGACAGGTCGTTTATAAAATGGCGCCCTAGTGGTCTCAAAGAGTTAATGAGAATCTCAAATTTCCTACTTACTCCCCCACAGGAAAGGCATCTGACTCACATTTTGCAGTCTAGCGGAGCAGTTGGCACCCCTTGACATTCATGCCAAGTCATCCTGCTCAGAGCCCCAGATTCTTACCTATTGAGTTGCCAGCCATTCCTGCCTGCATCACCCTTTACTGGGCATCGCTATTGCTCTTCCTCATTCACCTTCACCTGTTTGGACTCTGGACCACTCTTACCATATGTTCCTGCCACCATTAGTGCAGCCCTGGCTCCAGGGGTGGTCTCTGAGTTGGCAAAAACCTCTTCACCCTCTGACTGCCTTGGCACAACCATCTGAAAACATAGCTGATTCACCTCTATGATTTACACCATAATCCTTTATGAAGAAAGTAAACTTTTAAATAAAATGCTAATACAATAGCTTTATATAATGGCTAATACAACAACATGAATAATTACAAATACAAAGCTAACTTACCAGCATTTAATTAAAAACATTGGTGTGAATGGCTATATTATCTATTGCATCTTTATGAAGCTACATAAAGGTAAATTTCTTCTTAAGAAGTAGAGTATCTCTGTACTTATAAAATGAAAAGAAATTTCAACACACACTTACCATGCCAGTAATTTACATTCTTTTTTGCTTTTGAAAAAAATAGAATATTATTAAAAATGTCTTTAAGATTGTGTTCTCACATAGAAGAGTTTGGGAATTAAACAAATAAAAGAGTTGGAGTCTATACTCCAAAATGCCAGGTGGAAAACTGTTTAGAGATTCAACTATTTGAAAAAATTAAGAGTCTTCATCTTCTCCCTTTTCCAGATATATTGACCTCTGAGTGTATATAACATAACATATATGACGAGCCTTCTCTAGAAAGTCACTAAATGGAATATATAAATGGCTGGAGTAGCAGAAGACAACTTATACTTTTCGACTAGAATGAAATAATCTTAAGAAGTCATGATATCAGATAATATCTATATATTTTAGGGAGAGCATTTTTCATATTTCTTCAGACTTATTATTTATCACTGACAAACAAGAAGATACTTTCTCCTGATGCTGAGTTTCAGATATTTATATTTGAAACCTGTGTTATTTGTCATGCTCTATGGGGTTTTAACATTTTTTAAAAATAAATTAGCTCCGTGGAACATCAACCTGTATATCTGATTGCTGGTACTGATGAAGGGAGAGGCCGCCTAAGAACTGCGGAGTCTCCGTCATCTGTCAGGGCAGTGAAGATAAAAAGCTTGAAGATACCATAAATTTATAACATGGAAGCTTACTAGGAGTTTCTTGCTGTTTCTTTATGTGTTTCCTTGTTTGCAGGGCCATGATTATAAACTGGTTATAGCTAGAGGAAAAAATGTGTCCATTGTTCTTCCCACTGAATAGTAATTACTCTGTATTGTGTTTCATTGTGATTTTTTTCTGTTAGTCTTTTGAACATTATTAGGCTATCTTAGATTTCAGTATGGCTTCAGGCAAGCAGGAAATGCAAAATAAGTGTAATATATGTAAGATGTTTATAGTGATTACCTTATTGCATGTTATGAATCATATTGTAGACAAACTAAGTATATACTAGAAAAAAAGAACTGTCTTGTTTTCCCATCTGTAGTCACTTGGAATATGTTTGATGTGGTCCTCTTTGCTCTTTGTTCTGGTTCTCCTTTCTTTTTTTTGATAATATATAGGTAGTTCAAAAAAGGCTGTATCAAAGTTAGAATGCCATATGTTATGAGGTTTCGAATATACTGTGGACAATATGAAAAATCTATTTCTATGTGAGGAGTAGGTTATCTTTCATTAAGACTGAATTTATATCAGCCGAAAAGAAAAACAATGGACAGGTTTATTTTTTCTTTCCATGAGTTGATTAATTATTTATTATTTTTGTTTTTAAATTGATCAAACTGACCTGATTGCTGTCTCATAGGCATAATCTTTGAACTCATCTAGAGTCAAGGTCTAATTAGTCTAAATGCTTTCTTGGTTTGCTACTAATTGTATGTTTAACTACACAGTTATGATGGAGCCAATTTGTAGGGTGAATAGAATTCATTTTTTATGTCCTTTAAAGTAATTGCATTTTATTTTATAATTTCAATAGATGAGGAAAAAATCAATTTAGCTCAGGGCATACGAGATGTATAAGAGACTCTGAAATAAGTGAAATATCAAGAAGATGTAGTTTAAGTAGGATGGGAAATGTTAAAAAGCACATATGATTTTGGGTGAACAAGAAATACAATAAATATAAAGGATATCTGAAACATATTTTTTAATGATAGAATAATTATACATTTTTGAGACAACTTTTGCTATTTTTGTTGGATTTGACCAAAAATTCACTGAAGAAAGTAAATAGACAATGAGCATTTTATAATCTGATATTTTTTAAATATTAATAGAAACAACTAGGTGGACATTTTCCCTCATTTTTAGTCATTTGTGATATATTTAATTTTCAGGTAATATCTTTCATCTACGAGAAGGAAGTTGATCACAAACTAAAAGTTTTAGGAATTTCTCTGAATATCAGTAAAATTAGCTAAAAATTGCATTCCAGGAAAATTTACCATAAGGAAGTTGCATAATTGGGGCATGAAGATGTATAAATATGTAAGAAGGTATTGAATATCCAAAAGTAGAAATAAAAGGTCTATACCAAATTATTGGGCAGCACAAGTATATGCCACAGCAAGTCAAGGCAAGGGAAGGTTATGAAGTCAAAAAAGAGCAAAACCAAAAGGTAACAAACTAATTAATAAATTAATAAATAATATGGGATACCAATTGGAAAAGTAGTCAAAGAGAATAAAAAATATTTTATAAATATAATATGAATAGAGGAGTCATGGGTATTTTCTTAGATTGGGAAAAAAGTTAATTGATTTGCTAATATTTTTTTGTGTATCTACTTTTTAATAATGAATTTTTACTTTTCAAGAAAGATTTTTCATTAATAGAGTGATGCATAGCAAATTGTTTTAAAGTTAAATGTGTTTTCATATTTAATTTCAAATGACTAGTAACAAAAGGAACACTATAGGATCTGGTTGGAGCTATTATCACTTCCTGTCTTCTTTTTGTTGATTCCTAGAGATCTGAGAAGAGGATTATTTTGGGAATAGTTGAAATAAATGGCCATCTAAATTTAGTGTTTCTTTTCTACGTACAACTTGTTGAGGACATAGATTCCAGAAGTGATGGCATGTTGGCAGTATATACTCAGGATAGTGATCTCTTGAGCATCAGCAGTTGTTAATATCTCCGTTTGGACAGGGATGAGGGGAAAGAATTATAGCTATTTAGAGGAGCGAAATGATCTAGAACTGTGAAATCAAGACATGCACTAAATATGGCAGAAAAGAGCCAATATTGTGACCAAAAAAATTCACAAAATGAAAAGGATATGATGCTGAAAATAACTGTGAACCAGGCCGGGCGCGGTGGCTCACGCCTGTAATCCTAGCTCTCTGGGAACCTGAGGCGGGCGGATTGTTTGAGCTCAGGAGTTCGAAACCAGCCTGAGCAAGAGCGAGACCCCGTCTCTACTAAAATTAGAAAGAAATTAATTGGACAACTAAAAATATATACAAAAAATTAGCCAGGCATGGTGGTGCATGCCTGTAGTCCCAGCTACTCAGGAGGCTGAGGCAGGAGGATCGCTTGAGCCCAGGAGTTTGAGGTTGCTGTGAGCTAGGATGACGCCATGGCACTGTAGCTCAGGCAACACAGCGAGACTTTGTATCAAAAAAAAAAAAAAAAAATTCACCTTAATCTAATATGTGTTCTTTCACAAAACTAACAGTCATAGAGTGAGTTGACTGTTTTCCAATTGATTCTAATTTTTGCAGTATAAATGACCAATTTGTGCAACATTGATTCAACTAGTCATGCAGTCAATAACACAACAGAAAACACCAGGAAGAACAGACTATTTTTGAATGTTTTATTGTAAAAGCTTGGCAGTAGATTTTAAGTATATAAACTATGTTGATGCTTATTCTTTTATAAAGGAATCATCTAAATCTTTGAGAATAATGCCCTAAAACCAACTCACTGTCTCTATAGAGAATTTCATTTAAAATATTTTTACTTATTTATTAAGTAAAATTACTGAATAAACTGTAAAAAAGTATTAATACAAACCAATATATGAAAATCAAGTCAAGAGAATACATAGAAAAGAAATTTAACTGAAATAATGAATAAACTTACTTATACCTAATATTCATTTAGAGTTGAAAAGATGAGAGTAAAATGAATAATCACTCTGTTTAATACTATATTGTGATTTCTGTCATAAATAATATAATAATAAATTCTTTAGTATTTTACAAGTTCAAGTCACAAAAACTAGAAATCATCCTTTTCCTTCATCTCCAGGTCTAAAAATATTAGCTTTGTAGATTCTTCAATTTTTTTTATTTCTCATACAATTTATAGGATATTCAATTTGAGTGTCTGTGTGTCTTTCATTTTAATTTCTAATCCATGCTTTCTTCATTTTTACAGCACCCCTGAGAAGAGATAATACCACTTCTCTGATTCCTGAAGTGACTCTATTTGTGGACAGATCTGAATGTTGGGATGTTCTTCATTATATTGAGCAGAAGTGCAATTATTTTTTACTTCCATTTGTTTATACTTTTAGCCCTTGGGGACATATAGAACACTTTGTCTTCATGGATATTGGACAATATCTATCATATGCTTAGCATCAGGTAATCTCTCAAACAAGGATAATAAAATTCTTCAGTCATTCTTCACATAACATTAGACATTTTGCCATTCTCTTATAGCTATTATGAATATAATTTTCTTGAAACATAGGGCTCATAATTAAAGATAATATATCAACTGTGACATAAATAGCATAGGAAATGACAGAACTATACCACTTTATTCTACTGCTATGTTTTAATTAGCTAATTCATACAGCAAACATTCCTTGAACACTTACTCTTACCAAATATTGTCCTAAAACAGGAATCTAGCACTTTAAAGTAAAAAAGAAAACATCATAATTTTTTTTTTTTTTTGAGACAGAGTCTCACTCTGTTGCCCGGGCTAGAGTGAGTGCCGTGGTGTCATCCTAGCTCACAGGAACCTCACACTCCTGGGCTCAAGCAATCCTTCTGCCTCAGCCTCCCGAGTAGCTGGGACTACAGGCATGCGCCACCATGCCCGGCTAGTTTTTTTTTTTTTTTTCCTATATATTTTTAGTTGTCCGATTAATTTCTTTCTCTTTTTTTTTTAGTAGAGACGGGGTCTCGCTCTTGCTCAGGCTGGTCCCGAACTCCTGAGCTCAAACGATCCGCCCGCCTCGGCCTCCCAGAGTGCTAGGATTACAGGCGTGAGCCACCGCGCCCGGCCCATAATTTTTGATCTTATAAAGCATACATTTAATATTTATGTCTCTCTAAAGGGTGGGAAGGGGGGTGTTACAGAGACAACACAATAAAAGTAAACCATGAGTAAATTGCTACAAAATGAAAAATGCTATTAAAAAAAAAAGAAACAAAGACAAGAGGACATAGAGAATGATGGAGGTTGTGAATGTGAATGCTAGTGTAGAAAATGTTATCATAGAAGGCCTCTATGATAAAGAGATATTTGGGCAATGACCTTAAGTGGATGGCAATTAACCATATAGACATTGGGGTACAGTCTTCCAAACAAGGAAACAAGTATCAAGGCTTCAAAGAGGAAGTAAATTTGGCATATTGGAGAAATGGTAGGATGTCCAATAAGTATAATATGGCTAGGCACTAAGATTCTATCACACAGTTTTTAATACTCTTCCCTCTTATTTCTCATTTTCTTTTACCTTGCTAGATTTGGTCCTTCACTACAAATATTGTACACTATTTTCCATCAGAATTTTACCATTTATAAATTCCTCTCAGAATTTTATCATTTGTAAATTTAGTGTTCTTTATGATTGGATTGCATCATTGCTTATATTAGTAAATAAAATAAAGGCCAGTTTAGACTCCTGAAATATGGCATTAGAAAATTCGTTGCTGCTTGTTAAGAGTCATGATCATCATCACACTTTGGCCATGGAAAATATTGTTTTTTCAAACAATTTAATTTTTTAAATTAAAGGCATTATTAAATTTTATATATAGAAAATCATATCTTTCTATAAAATTGAATGTTAAAAAAGAATTGGTAAAATATTGGTATAAAATCATATATAATATGCACAGTATATATCAGTTCATATAACATGTAATACATATATATTCAAGGTAGAGTAAAATCACTTCTACTTCTGATGGTTAAGTAGGAACTTTATGGGGCGGTGGGTTATGGGCTCAAATAGAGAGAGGATAACAACGATTAAAAATGCAGGACAGGGTAAAGATTAGAGACCCAGAGGTGGGGAAAAGTATATTCAGGGATTGGGAAGCAGAGCAGTTGGAAACTGAAATGTCACATCTGAGGCTAGAAGGTATTTTACAACCAGATGGTGATAGGCCTTGAATAGGACTATAAGGCATTACAACCTGAAAAAGTAATTAAAAAGTTTTAAGTTGATCTTTGACACTACCAAATAATTTTTCTAGAATTAAGGATATGAAAAGAGTTTGGAAGTTGTGAGTACCAAGTTTAGAATGAAGGAAAACATCTACTGCCAACCTCAATCTTAGGAGAAGACGAATGTCACAAATTTGGGAGAGTGAGAAATTTATAATCCCAAAATACCAGTGTTTGTAACTGTCCCTAGGTCTTAATAAATATTTGTGAAAAATATTGAATAAAGTAATTAATTTGATTGAATTAGTCTGGTTAAAATGAAAATCAAAAGATGAAATATGATGAGGATGAAATTAAATTTCTGTTTAAAACAACAACAACCAAAAAAACAACTAAAAAAACTTCACAAGTACATAACCACGAAAATGATCAGATTTTGAAGCAAGAAATACCCAGGAATCTTTATTTCCTGTGTGCTCTGTGTCAGCTGAGTCTGTGACATGCCAACCCGGACGACTAACGCTGTTTTAGACGTCATTATTATAAATATAGCACACGGATCAAGAAGGTTACAGTCTCTTTGGGTATTAGTCATAAAGTGTCTGCTATACTAGATACAGCGTATCTTCCTAAAAAGACACATCTGTACTCTTTTTGCAGGATGAAATCTAGAGGCATGTTCAAGTCTTTGTCCAAACTAACTTCAACCTCTGTTTGGAGCCCCATCATCGGCTACCATCTCCTCTCACTTGTTTATCTGTGAACATCTTCAGAGCTTTCTTACTAAAGGCCTACAGGGGTCTAGATGCTGTAGTTAACACCGTATTATTTACTTGAAATTTGATTATACATCAGATTTTAGGTATCCTCACCACACACACACACACACACACACACACACACACACACACACATTAGCGATGGGTGGTGATGGAAATGTTAATTAACCTGACTGTGGTAATTATTATATAATGTCTATGTATATAAAATCATCATGTTGTATACCTTGAATATATATCATTTTTATTTGTGGAATACTTTTTTTTACAGGTGCTAAAATAAAAAAGGAGAGGGTTTAGATGAACAGAAAAGTAAAGACCCCCATCTAGAGGCAGTCCCTTTCGATGGGGAAGCCAGAGGCTGCCTGCTAGATACCCATTTGTGGCTATTACTTTGCAAAGGATCCACCTGGCAGTATTCACCATTCCAGAAAATTTCTTGTTCTCTCACATCCTCTGATCTGGTTTACAGTTTTCTCTTATGTGCATTTTAATGATTCTCTTTAATTGAACATTCGGGCACCAGTAAAAATTGCAGCTATCCTCCAAAGACTCCCCCTAGCGTGCCAATGAGGAAACAGCCCTCCTTCCCTCATGTTACCACAGTAGTTCATAGACACGTTTGCCTGAAGGATCGTAATATCATATGCCATTTGTTTTATTTTTTAATTTATTAATTTTTTTCTTAACAAAGTTGCACATAAACACATACACCAAATCAAAATCTAGATTTTATTTAAAAATATTAAAATAAAAACATCCAACTGTGAACAACCATTACAAAGATTTGTATTCTTCACAGTCTCTTGCTTAGGAGCAAAAGAAAAATAAACAGTTTACTTTAGTTTTGGAAATAATTTGACCTTCCTTAATAACAATAATAATCTAACATATCCCAGGGTTTAGGGATATTATAACTTTTGGGCCTCAACTTTTATTAGAACTTTTCTAAAAAAATGCTCCAGAAATACACACGTAGGATAGGTTCAGAGTGATGGCAACTGAGCTTTTGAAGGGACCCACCGCAGGGTCCCTGCTGAGTGAAAAATAAAAGTTATATGGGGCTTATGAACTTTCAATGAATGGAAAGATAAAATAACATGAGTTGTCAAACAGATGTAGTGGGAGTGAGATAAAGGTCAGCTGGGAAAATAGGAGTCTATGATTAGAAAAAAGAATGTTAGTGGTAAATTTTAAGTTTTATTTAACACGGAACAGTTGCAACAGTGGTAACATCCAAGTGGTATCTTAGCTATAGAAAGATACCAAGAATTAGAAAGAAAGATACGGGGGGGGTGAAGATAATTAAATTCTGAGATTCTGGTGCTGTATTAGTCATGCACATAAAAAATGACATCAACAAAGAAGATGAACCGGGTGCAAAGTATTTCGATTAATTCTGGGGAGTGTTGTTAAGAGGTTAGTAGATTAGAGCAATGAAGAAAGGCAGTGGGTACTGGTGTTATTCTACACAGATGTGGAGGATAAAAATTTAAACATTTTATAGGAGATCCAGGTGGATATCAAACCTCCTATACATAGGACATGGGAAAAGGAGAAAGATGGTCACATTATGTTACAATCTAGAACAGGTTTCCTTTTATCTAGGGAGGGAAGGTTAGGATTTTGTGATTTTTAAGACTCTCAGTAGAAATAGTTTATTACTCTAAATATTCTCCACACCAGTTGAGCTGGTTTTAGAACTGATTTCACACTTGCAATATATTCACACTCTTTCTTATGCGTGAATATAGCAAGATATCCTGAATCATTTATCTTCTTCAAAGGTCCTTATTTGAGAGAATTTCCCTATTTATTCAGAGGTATATGTATGGCTATAAGATAAAATAGGTTCCTTACTGAATGCAAAGAAAAGGAAACAATTTCCACTTTTGTCCTTTCAAATTATGTCCTCGAAACTCATATCAAACACAGTAGCTTTGAAAACCACAGATTGTGACTTGCACAAACTGATACTGTTAAGTGAAGGAAAGTCACTGGACACTATCCTATTGGGGATTCAAAGGAGTAGACTAGAGGAATGTCTTTACACTGAGAGGGAAAAGAAGTGGAGGGTATCAAGAAATGTATCCCGGAAGGAGGTCTTTGGAGTCTAGGAAAAAGGGCCAGGTCTAGAACAGGCTAAATGAAGACCAGCAAATTTAGGAAAGAGAGATCTGACAACATCTTTAATTTCCCAATGTATTCACATGGAAGGGAAGCAAAGACACAAGCCATCTGTGGTCACACTTGGCCTTTAATGATGAGCCTCATTAGCTGAATTTTTTGTTTCCCTCCCCATTCGATCCTAATATAATTCCCAAGAAATATCCAGTAACATCAAATTATGTCGCAAGAACATCTGAGCCCAAATCACATTAACTTTTAGGGACATCTTCCTCTTCAGTGATCTGGGATTTTTGTAATTATGATGTTCATTCATTAAATTCACAATACTAGTTTTGTTGGTTATTTAGTACACTCAAAGAGGACTCGGTTTAAACAACAAATGATATGGTCAGCATACTCATAAAAATCTGTACCCCAATCCTTCTGCCTTCAAATGAGAATCAAATTATTGACACCCAGACAGGTAGGAATGAGAAAGGAACTACACCAGAGGGACTAGATTATGATAGGGTCTGACATGACACAGTGCAAAAAATAGATAAATTTATTCTTTGTTAGAAAACTGAAAGATTCATATTTCTTCATGGCTGTTTTTTCTTCTTTTTCTTTTTCTTTTCTCTTCCTCCTCTTTCTCTTCCTAATGACTGCCTTATATTTCATTTTGCATGAATATGTAATTTATATAAGGGAGCTCACGTTGATCGACATCTTGTTTACTTATTATAAACAATGTTAACAGTGAATATTTTTGACCATATGCTATTTCACAAAACTGAGTATATTTGTGATAAAATTCCTAGAAATAAAATTGCCACAGGAAATATACATTTACATTTTTAGTGATATTTTCTCCATAGAGAATAGTTTATACTAATTCACACTCCCACTAATTTCTGCAAGTCTTTGCCAATGTAGTATTTAATCAAATATTTTGCTTTTTTTCAATTTGATAGAGAAAAATGGTTTCAATTTTAATTTTAATTTACATTATTGTGAGTGAAATTGAACATCCTTCCATATGCTTAAGATTCACTTTTGTCATTTTCTCTCTATATACTTTGTCTTTGTGGCCTTTGCCCAGTTTTCTTGTGGATTTTGGAATATTTCCTGTTCATTTTCACAAATTCTTTATACAGTAAAGACAGTAGGTAATCTTTTGTTTTTATTTTTAGACATTTGTAAACTTTTTTATCAGTTTTTTTAAGGTTTCAGAGTTTTTGGTCATAATAAGAAAAGTGTTATCTACCCAAATATTATTTTATTAATGCATTGCCTTTTTTGTAATATTATTGTTGTGTCAGATATTTTCTTAACCTAAATTCTTGACCCATCTGGAATCTGTTTTTGTGTGAACTGTGACCCTGGGATTAAGCTTTGTTTTTTCCCTTACAGGGATATCCAGATGCCTGAAAACATTTTTTGAGTGATCCATGTTTTCCATGATGGCTCTTCTTAATTAAGTGGCTCTTCCTAATCAGCAGTGGCTTTTCAGTCTTTTTAGTGACAAGTGTGAAAAGTTGGGCAAAATAGGACAAAATGAAACAAAAACAGATAAAGTGCTCAAATAATGGCAGCTTCTTAAAATCTGTTTAGCTATGAGAAAATTCATTAAGCTCTTTTAACATTAGTTTTCTCTTCTTAAAACATAGATAGTATTGGTTACAATCACTTTTTAACATTGCGAGGACTAAATTAGATACCATATTTATATACTTCTTCATATCTGGCATGTTATAACTGATAAGTGTTAAATCTTCTGGTTTCAGTAATTATGTTTCCAATATCCTCATCCTTATAGCCCCATACAAGCAACCTCTTCATTACCTAGAAAGTCATTAGAAATTTAAATATAGTGGACCCAATACAAATTGATACAAGTGAAGTTTGAGAACCCCTGTTCCACACCATTAAACTGAATTAACTGATACCCACAAAGAAAAGGAGCCTGTTTAGAGAAGAAATGTAATGTAGTTCCAGAACAAAGACTCTATTATAAGATGTAACAAAGTATCAAAAATGTTTTACCTGGTTCACAATTTTGCTTAGGGTTACTGTGTTTACATCAATGTTCTGACAAGGGGGTATTTTTCAGTATTATAAAAAATGATCACATGGATTATAGAGGAGGTACAAGATGAACTAGGTCTAACGATCATTCTAGCAGTTTTGATAGCCAGATATAAATGAGCCTCTGCATTAACTATTAATCTAATTTATTGAGGCTATGTATTATTATTCCCTTCCTATTAAGATGTATAAATTTGTTTAGTTATATCTGTTTTTTTTCTGCCTGATTTCTGCTATCTCCTTAAATTTTCAGGGTTTTACATTTTAATTGTTTAAACTGAGCGTTTACGTAGCTTAAAATACATTCACTGCAGTAATAAAAGATTACTTTTATACAAACAACAAAGCAATTTTAAACAATAGAAATTGTTATCATCTTGTTCCTTTCCATCTTATTACTGTGATACAGTAACCTTTAAATTGCAGCTTTGGACTTATGATAATAAAGATGGCGGTTCAGTGATATAATTTTTAAAATGTTTAATGTCAATTCTCCCCCTGAAGGAGTGTGTATAAGGTTAGAAATAGAGGTCAAACCATGAGTACACTGGCTGAGTCATAAACATAATGAACTCATATACTCAGCAGGCTGATAGATAATGGGCAGAAATAGGTGAAAATGGGGAAATGTAGATCTTCAATTATTGGCCTGAAATACTCCTGAGATCCTTAGTCTGACTGTTTTTTGAAAACCTGCCTTTGAAAACCTGTCTGACTAAATGTCAACAAATATATTTTACTTATCCCTATACATGGCAGAATGAGGAATATTCCAATATCTGTTAAGTCTGAAACATAGATTGAATCATTTCAAAGAGTAGATAGTCTTAGAAGTGCATAAATAGAGAGTTCATTTTATCAGCAAATAGAACAAAAAATACTAGGTGTAAAAAATACATGAAAAAAACCTTCATATCTTCAGACACTGCTATACCCTAGCACTTAGAATATTATGTAGAATACTTCAGACACTAAATAAATGCAATGCAATCCACCAAAAATCTATCTGATTCCCATTTATCTATACAAGTTTAGTTGATGCTACAAATAAAAAGTAGAAAGAGGGTAATGATCAAGGCTGGTGTGCACCTTAGTAAATTACCAGGATAGCAGAACATATAAGTAATGGAAGCATAGAGAGGAGAGAGAGAGAGAGAGAGAGAGAGAGAGAGAGAGAGAAATAGGTAGAATTTATTTTTCTGAAAAGCTCCACATTAAAAAGTTTTAAAACTGTCTTTACCTTGAATATGTTTATACTGAGAAAAAACTGACTGGAAAAGAGAAGCTCATGGATTGTTCTAAAACAACAAAAAATTAAAGTGGAAACTGAGCAAAGGGGTAGGAAGTATCAAGTGCAAATAAGCCAATCTGAACGAGTACTGACAACTGCTGCATTTGATTTTGAGGATTCATGACAAAGAGTTTTGAGTACAAAACTGATGGCACGGCTGGGTTGGAAAAATGGAACTAGAATCTGAAAAAACTTCCTAGAAGATAGTGTCAGCTGTTGAAAGAGAAAGAAAAGGAAAGTAGGTCACCGGTCAGGAAACTAAACGTTTTATACAAACTGAAATTGTAACAAAAGAACAGACATTGATTAATTTCAAGTTTAAAGCATTCTTCCAAAAAAATTGGATTTATGAATGACATTGGGTACTTTTCAGATGTATAGGCCTCCCTTTTGTTAATAGACTGGGTAGAAGTACAGTCATACAGCACCTAACACTGTTTCTGTCAATGATGAGCTACATATATGATGGTGATCCATAAGATTGTAACGGAGTTGGAAAATTCCTACCCCCTAGTGACATCTTAACCATAATAACATCATAACACAACACATTACTCACATGTTTGTTCTGATGCTGATGTAAATGAGCCTACCTTGCTCATTTAAAAAAGTATAGCATATACAATTATGTACACTACATAATAATTTATAATGGTTTATGTATTTACAATACTATACTTTTTATTCTTATTTTAGATTGTACTCTTCTACTTAAAATTAAAAAAAAAAGTTACTGAGAAACAGCCACAGGCAGGTCCTTCAGGAGGTATTCCAGAAGAAGGCATTGTTGTTATAGCAGATGACAGCTCCATGTCTGTTATTGCCCCTAAAGACATTCCAGTGCGACAAGATGTGGAGATGGAAGACAGTGACATTGATGATCCTGAGCCTGTGTAGGCCTAGGCTAATAGTGTGTGTTTATATCTTAGTTTTTAAGATATAAAAAAAAAGCTTATAGAAAAAAGCTTATAGAATAAGGATATACAGAAAAACAGCATTTTTGTACAGTTATACAATGTTTTCATGTTATAAGCTAAATGTTACTACAAAAGAGTGAAAAAGTGAAAAAAAATTATAAAGTTTATAACGTAAAAAAGTTATAGTAAGCTAAGGTTAGTTTATTGTTAAAAAAGAATATTTTTTTTATAAATTTAGTATAGTCTAAGAATACAGCGTTTATAGAACCTACAGCAGTGTACAGTAATGTCCTAGGCCTTCACATTCACTCACCACTCACTGACACACTCATTCAGAGCAACTTCCAGTCCTGCAAGCCCCATTTGTGGTAAATGCCCTATGATCACCAAACCTATCCTACGGTACACCACGGTGTGCCATTTTTTTTCCTTTTATATGGTATTTTTACTGTACCTTTTCTATGTTTAGATATGTCTAGATACACAACTATTTACCATTTGTGTTACAATTGCTTATAGTATTCAGTACAGTAACATTCTGTACAGCTTTGTAGTCTAGGAGCAATAGGCTATACCAGATAGCCTAGATGTATGGTGGGCTATACCATGTAAATTTGTGTAAGTACACTCTATGATGTTCACACAACACTGAAATCTCTTAATGACACATTTCTCAGAATATATCCCTGTCATTGAAGTATGACTGTAATTGACATACCATGCTCTATTGACTAGAAAACTATGACAGCAGAAACCTCTTACAAAATTTAGAAAAAAAATGTTGTTTGGGTTGGGTAGCTCATCCCTGTAATCCTAGCACTTTGGGAGGCTGAGGTAGGAGGATCACTTGAGCCCAGGAGTTCCAAGCTGCAGTGACCTGGAGGCCACTGCACTCCAACCAGGCTGACTGAGCAAGACTTTGTTTTTTTAAAAAAATAAAAAGTTAATAATATTTATCAACCTCTTGCTATACAAAGCAACATAAGTTATAAGTTAGAGGTGGTTTTTATACTTAAAAACATTCTATACTTAAAAAGCATTCTACCCGTCAGATAAGGAGTGATTTATACAAATAATGTAATGTGTCTGAGTCTTTAAATCTCATAAACATAGTGTCAGTAAAATCCATTGCTTAAATTTTCATTAGTCTTTGACTGTATAACTGAAATTAATTTGTTCCAAGAGTATAAAATATCATCTTTACATTTTGCTCCATGTAATTTTGTCTTAGCATTTAATTAATCTCTTCAAATACATAGTAGTAAGATGAAAAAATCGTCTTGTTGTTTCTCTTTAGCAGCGAAATTCAAAGAAACTTGTGCTTGATGTGTAATTGAATCTATGTTTAATAAACTAAACATAGATGGTAATATTTTCTTTTGACTTTAATAAAAGCCTAGATAATGCAATTTAAAAAATATTCAAACAGAACAGAGTAGGAAGATATCCAGCGTCTTTTAGTTCTCTCTATTCCTTTCATCATATTTTGGTTGCATAAGGATATAAATAGTTGATTTAGAGGCATCTTCTCTTGAGATTTACCTTTCTGCATTGCAAAATAAAAGTAAACAAAGAAGAAACAACAAAAACCCTATAATATTTACAGGTAATTTAAAATCTTAAAACTCAGATTTTAGATCTTACAGGAAAAAGAGCATTTGTTTGCTATTGGAGTACTTACCCACTACATATATTCCATGGTATGCTGTCTAATGAAATCAGCAAATCTTGTGGATTAAATGACTAGACTTGTCTTTGGTTAAAAAAATATTTATATATACTTTTTGATAAAGAAATTTTCATCAGTTTGAATTAGAGAAAAATATACTGCCAAATGGAATGTTGTTTCTAGTTCTGTAACTAAAGTCAAGCTTATACTATTCACTCTAGGACCACCAGTAAGCTAAGAGGCAAGGTGTTGGGGCAAGGAAAGTGACTTTTATTCAGATAGCCAACAAACTGACATGTGTGACTAATGTCCCAAAGAACTGTCTTAACTTAGTATGAACTTTAGGCTCCTTTTTATCTCATAGGAAGGGGAAGTTGCGGGGGGTGGTTGTTATTGTTGAGGTAATTAAAGGATCCCAGACATTTGGGTGTCAGTGAGGGTCTGAGGAGGTTGTAAAACTACTTTACTCTTGATCAGTTCAGTTAACTTTGGAGGATACAGGTCAAGATGTTCCCCAAAATCTTTAACATACAACTGTTACTTGTGTGTATACTTTTTGTATCTCTGGGAGAGTTAGTTTTGGGAAAGGTACAGTTATCATCTTTCTTTTAGACCAATTATCATATTTTTTTCTAGCCTACGTGTAAATCTAAGCACAAGCTTTTAATCTAAAGGATATCACCACAGGAATCAAAACGCAGCTAGTAATGCTAAGCCTCACTTCCACTCTTACAGTTTTAAGTTTTCTATATCAGCTGCTACAGGCACGAAGGATTACATCAATATAATATTGTCATCCACTAATTACTCATATATTTTACATGGAAAAGTACCAAACATTGTGCAGGATACATATTTCTTTTTCACACTTAGCATTTCTACCAAAGTTACATTTTTAAAAAGCTTTATCAGATAATATTTATCATAGTTACTTTCCATCGTGCCAATTAAAAATGTTTCTTCTCTCAAGATGTTGAAAACTGTGCTCTTTGTCCCAAATGTTTTGCATACAAATGTCTGTTAATTGATGTCTGACTGAATGAAGTTTAGTATTTGCAATGAAGCATTGACAATTTCCTTAGCCCCTTTATTAGACACTAAGTTGATTTTACTACCTGTAATAGTAGTCAAAGGTGAATGTTTTCATTCACTATTTTATTCACTAAGATATTGCTAATATGCTTTCTTTAGCTTGGGCAGAATTACAAAGGAGAAGAGTGGAAGCTAATCTGGACAGAGGACCAGCAACACAGTGGTCATGTCCATTGACACTGATTTAGCCACATAGCAACATCGCTGCTGCTTCCAAAACTTCAGAGTGTGTCTGTAGCTACTGATTCTTTCTGCACCTGTAGTTCTGGCCATTTTCATGTTCCACAAGAACCCAGAGATACATCAAAAATCCATTCACTCTTGGTGCCTCTGCTGCTGTTAAGATAATACAGTGATGAACTGTCATACCCAGAGCATGGTGAAAAAGTCAAGACAGACTTCTGAGACGATATGGCTTTGGAGACTAAAGGAAGAGCTGGTATTAGTTTCATAAAGTTGAGAGGTGTTGGGTGAGAAAACAGCCTTAAAGACACAGAGACTTAAAAAAAAAAAAAAATAGCACAGGGAGTGAGTTGGGAGTTGATTAGATTTCAAGACCAAGATTGTTGAGATGAGAATGACAATGTGGGCAGGTGTCAAAATGAGAAACTGAAAGAACATCTCTGCCAGTTTAAGGAACTGAGATTTTACACTAGATAAGATAAAGAATAATTGCAGAATTTTATCTGGGATGTGCTAGAATCTAATTTGTTTTTAGGGTGGTTAACGCTGTAGTTATGAAGAAAAGTGATAAAAACACTGCAGACAACAAAAAATAAAATTAAAATCTGTCTCTCTGGTTATCAGTTAAGAAAAAAACATTAAGAGACTTTTCCAATCATATAGTTAAGAACAGTAAATGTCCTGGTCTAGGACAGAGATAGAGATGTAAAGGTACTACGAATTTGGAAGGTTTTTGAAATTGATTGAATGCTGTGAATACAGCAGTAGAAAGAGTCTGAGATGAGGGTCTGTTTTCTCTCTTGGGGAAATGAATTGATAGAGAGGTGCCTGTAATCAAAATGCAGAGCAGGAACAAGTTGAAAGGAGAAGATAAAAATTAATTTTTTGTGTGTTGATTTTATGGTGCCCGTGAAAAATCTAGACAGAGATATTCAGAAACGAATAAAATAAATGTACCTGTGGTTCAGAAATGCTTATGAGCCAGAGTACTGAATTGTTTTGGAGAAGCTAAAGACCACCTCTACTCATCTTAGTTCTTTGTTGGATCTAAGAACCAAATCGACACAAGTCAGACTGACGGGAGAAAAGCACGTAAGTTTTATTAATTTTTACATGTTCATGGGGACCCTCGCAAGAGAGTGAAGACCTGAAGGAATGGCCAAAACATAAAGCTTTTATACATTTTAGATGAAGAAATGATAAATTTGTGAAGAAATGACAAGACAAAGGCATTTGGGCCAGGGGAAGCAAATTGTGGGGAAGTCACTAAGAGATATGTGGGGGATGGGGGATGTATAACTAATGAAAGAGAAGGGTTAGTTTAGTAAGTTTAGCTGTACAGATTCACTGCAGCATCCATGCCCAGCCTCTGGTGATATGGGCTATTTTCCTCATCCTGGTACAGGAAATGCATCTTTCTCAAAGAAATTTTTATGGCTTACTATGGATAGAAGAGGGACGGTCAGAGAGCTATTGCTGCATCTGCTGTTTCTCAACAGTGACTGCAGTTCAAAATAATATGCAGTATCAGCTTATTTGGGGTGGCATGGCCTTAACTCCTTCACTTGGGACATCTCTAAGGTGTGGGTGACATCAGTAGGGTATAGGTGGTGGTCAAAACACCTGAGGGAAACATAGCATAAGAGTAATAGTGAGCTAAAAATAAAATTCTGAGTAAAAACATTATTTGGTGGGTCATTAGAGAACAAAATATTCCCTGAAGATTAAACAATTTATTTTTATTTTTTTTATTTCAGCATCTTACAGGGATACAAATGTTTAGATTACATATATTGCCTTTGCTCTGCCTGAGTCAGAGCTACAAGCATGTCCACCCCACAAACAGTGTGCACCACACCCATTAGGTGTGAATATAGCCATCCCCTCCTCCCCCCTCCTACCTGCCTGACAACCAATAAATGTTACTACTGTATGTGCACATAAGTGTTGATTAGTTAATACCAATTTGATGGCGAGTACATGTGGTGCTTGTTTTTCTATTCTTATGATACTTCACTTAGTAGAATGGGCTCTGGCTCTACCCAGGATAATATAAGAGATGCTAGATCACCATTGGTTTTTGTGGCTGAGGAGTACTCCATGGTATACATATGCCACATTTTATTAATCCATGCATGTATTAATGAGCATTTGGGTTGTTTTCACATCTTTGCAACTGTAAATTGTGCTGCTATGAACATTCTAAACAATGGATTAATCAAAGAAGTCTAAGGAAAGGGAGGATAGTGTGGTATCACACTAGTTATGGGAATAGAAATTTTATGATGTGAACATCCATTAGTGCAGCAGAGGACACAAGAAATAAAATCTGACAAGTAATATGTTGTTTATAATTTTAGGATGTTATTGAAAACATCTTGATGCAAACCCGTTTTCATTGTCAGATGAGTTACTGGGAAGTAAGGAAGAGAGAAAGCAGCCAGCGGTGGTGGCTCATGCCTGTAATCCTAGCACTCTGGGAGACTGAGGCTGGAGGATTGCTTGAGGTCAGGAGTTTGAGACCAGCCTGAGCAAGAGTGAGATCCTGTCTCTACTAAAAATAGAAAAATTAGCCAGGAGTGGTGGCGTGCGCCTGTAATTCCAGCTACTCGGGAGGCTGAGGCAGGAGAATTGCTTGAGCCCATGAGTTTGAGGTTGCTATGAGCAGGTGGCAGTGTGAGACTCTGTCTCAAAAAAAAAAAAAAAAAAAAGGAAGAGAGAGAGCAAGTTTCTATTCCCTTTTGTGAAATTTGGATAAAAGGAGACAGCAGAGGGAAATTGAACCTAATACTTGATACAGGGTCAAGGTAGAAAAATGGGATGAACCAAGATGACTAAATCTAGAGTAGCAAGAAGAATAGGCATATAAGAAAAACACAAAGCCAACAGGGAGGTACTATTATACAAATACAGGATCATTTAATGGGATTTCTGAAAACAAGACCAAAGTCATATGCTCTGTTCAGCCATATAAATATATGTATATATAGCTTTTATATATTTGTTTATGATATCATATATCTATATAGCACTTTTTAGAGGCAAGGTCATCTATCATATATTCAGGGGTAACAAATTTGGTCAATAAATCTAATCTTTGTCAGAAATACAATGAAATAGATGAGTTATATTTAATTCTGATGATTTCTAAGCTGTTCTTAAAAAATGTGAGAAGAGAAAAGCCATAAAAATATGCTGGAAGAAAAAATAAACATATCTTCTTTTTTTGGAATTCAAAAGCTAATGAGATATTTTGCGGGAAAAAAGTAGGGAAATATTACATGAGTTGACATCAATATTTAAAAGACTGACTGATATATTCTATTGAAGTTTAACAAGCCTTTAGCCTTTCCACTCCTGACTGCACTAACACCTGTTCTACTCAATTCTGAAATAAAATGTACATCAGATTTTCTTAGCGGATTGTAAACATGTTCAAAGACAGTCCAGGGTGAGACTGTGTTCCTGGTGCAAATTGCTTTTTAATATTTCTAGACATATAAACCTCCCCTCAGCCATCCTCCTCACACAACTTCATATTAACCTAATGATCTGACTGTAACAAATTGTCGAACTGCATTTTGCTGCCAAACCGTTTTACAGTTAAGCTGTTGCTTCATGCTTGCCCCTTTTTGTTCAGCCAAATAATTTGCCTCTCAGCTCCATGGCATAGTAAAAAGTGATACACAGGGATTTGAAATGGATGCAATCATGTATCTTGCAATACAAATACCATTAATTTATTTCCAGTGTATTCTACAGTGCATATTTTGTATTTAGTAGTAGAATTACAGCTTTATTGAGAAAACATCATATACAGAGATATATTTTATTGTTGCTTACCATCCAAAAATAATATCTGTCAGTATATCATGATAATTTACAATAATAAATATTTGATAGCATTTCCTTGTTCAAGAAATGTTTTATAACTCTTATTTTCACTGTTAGATGAACATTTTATAATTATATAGTAATAATATTTGTCTTCTATGTACCTCAGGTTTAATTTTTTACTTTGATTTAAGTGACAGTTGATTACAAAAGGAGCGTACTGTTGCTTCTCTGAGAAGCAGCACTGTGAGCTATAGGTACAATGCTACAGTTGCCCAGTAAAACATAGGTAATGACAATTGCTGGAGTTGTTTTTTTTTTTTTTTTTTTTAGTAACCATTGTTTTATGAGTTTCTTATTCTTAAGATCACTATAGCCATTTAATTACTCTATATTTTATTCGATATTATGTTAACTTCCTCTAGGTCTTAACCTCCTAGGATTTCACACTGAGTTATGTTTAAGTACTTGCCCTTACAATACTCATAACCCAGACTTAAATACGGATATAATTTCCAACTTAGTAAAGCTTTTAAAAATATAATTTTTTAAAAATTTTCCCAATAACTATGAAAAGATTAAAATGGCTGTTTACAACTTCTTGATTTGGTTAATTTTTTAAAAAGCTTTATAACAAATATATAAAGAGAAAGTGTAAGGTAGGCAAAAGTCAAGAATGACAATAAATATTGTGACTTAAGCAATATTATGGTACAGTAGCAGTTTTTGGAGGGGAGAGGGGCTTGTATCATATCATTTATTCTTTTGGTCAATAAATTTTTATTTATTTATTGAGTTAATTTGTTCTAGACACTGTTTTATAACACATTCTCTATTCTCAAGGAGCTAATTCTTCAAAAATATTCTCACTCGGTGCTGAAACTTTGGAATACAATTACTTTTTAAAAAAGATGCTCCCTCCCCTTAAATCTATATTACATTCTAATAATATGAGGAAAATTCATGAATGAAAATATTTAATGAGAAACATGAGAGATAATCTTAATAAGACTAAAAATTTAGGCAAGACACATTCCCCATGTTCAATTCACTTAACTATGAGTTGCCTGTTCTTACTCTTATAGGCTGAAATTCTGGCACTGTCTTCAGGCAGGTCTTTCTAAGAGATCTCTGTTTGACATGACTAGACTAGTATTGCTATTAGTGTTCCTTCTCATCAGTAGTTGTTTTTTTTTTTTCTGAAAAATAACTTCATGATTAATTTGCTAATCACAAAATTTCACATTTCTTCATTCCTTTTCACTTTATCCTCGGCAACATTGACATTGTTAACGAACCTTCACTTACGTGCTCTGTTCTGTCCGCATCTATAACCCTGTACAAGCCTCTATTTGATTTTTTTAAATTTTTGATTCTTCTTGTGCTTTCCCTCAGTCAGTATGTCAGTCAGTCAGTAACAAGGAGTGATCAGAAGTAAACTTTGACCTCAAGGAATTCAAAGAACATAGTGTACTTTTCCAAAAATCTTTCTTTTTCTATTTACTTAATGGAGACTGTCATCAATTTTTCATAGTTTCCAATTCTTAGAAGACTGTTACAACACTTCTCTTCTGTTTCAACTTTTACCCAGAATTCCTAAGTGTACCTAGCTCTTGACTTTTGACAAAAACACTGAGAACTTGAGACATGAGTAATGTGCTAGGAATAATGAGTCCTCTGTCAAATCCCTTAACATTTTAGTCTTCTTTTTGGGGTCCTGTAAAAATGAAATTAAACTGGGTTATCTCTGAGACTCTTATAATTTTAACACTCTATAATGCTATGAATCAGTTCTATTGGATATCTTAAAAGTTTCATCTCTTTTTCACCTCAAATTAGTTTCTACTCATAAATTCTCTATCAGCTAAGGTTATCATGGTTATCATTCCTTTACATATATGTATATGTTTTATATATAATATATGTTTTATATATATACATGAATCTCTTTGTTATCTTTCTTTCCAAATCTTGAACTCTTAAAATCTAATTATCTAATTAGTTGTCTCACAGAAAAAAGGGATTCTATCACTCTTAAAATTGTTGGCATAATTCAAGACGCTATTTAAAATATAAAACAAAAATATATTTATTGAGCAATATATATGAGAACTTCCAGGTGAAACTTGTGAAAGTAACTGAAATCGGCATATTGGATTCGGTTATCACAGATTTTGGTGGTTGAGTTTTTTAGGGTCTTTTCAACATATGATTCTATAGTTCAGTGTATATAAAATGAGCCTAAGTCTGGAAAGAAAAGAGTAACAAGAAATAAGGCTGGAGAAAGATGCAGAAACAAGATACTGACAGGTCTTATATATCATATTTTACCTTAAATACTAGGGAAAAACACTGCACTAATTTACATAAAATATTGGCATGATCATTTTCATTTTAAAAGTTCAACTTTTGCGTTAGTTAAAAGATGAATCAAGGCAAAACTGAAGGCAGCAAGATCATTTAAGAGGCTTTGGAGGTACCCAGACATGAGATGATGAAGGCCTCCAGGGCCATGTCAAAAGAAGCAGATAAAGTGATAGTACTGGAGAAATTTTAAGGATTTATAATTGACAGAGCATTTTTATAACAAATATATAAAGAGAAAGTGTAAGGTAGGCAAAAGTCAAGAATGACAATAAATATTGTGACTTAAGCAATATTATGGTAGATGGTGGTGCCACTTATAGAACTAGGGTGTAGATGAAGAGGAGACATCATTGGGGAAACAAGTCACTTTGCAGAATTTGAGATGCTTATGGGGCATGTAGGTAGACTAGAATAGGTAGTTAATTGTGTGGGTGTTCTGTATGCCCATTCGAGCTACACGGGAGTAATGGAGTAGCCAAGTGGTTTGGATTGAGGCTTCTATTGCCTCTTCAGTAAAAGTAGCTCTACTTTTATATGCTAGATTTCTGTGAAGCATTTCATACATACAGCTATTGCTAAGGCTTTAAGAAAGTTCAAATAAGGTAACCTAAGTTGTAAATTTCCTGTGTGAAAGCATTTTCTTATTAACAAAAGAAAGAATAAAAACAAAGTAGGTTCTTCTGATTTTTGGTCCAATGATCTCAAACTTGTCCACACATATTTTTATGTTTTAGAGAACTACACCTAACTGATATGATGGGACTTTCAAAAGTACCATGTCACTGGCAGAAAATATTCTCTATCAGGGATTGAGAAACTTTCTGTAAAGAGCCAGGCAGTAAATAGTTTAGATTTATTTTCAGGCCAGATGATTTTTGTCACAACTACTTAAATCTGCTGTTTGTAGAGATAAAACAGTCATGGACAGGAACAAGCAAATGGGCATGGCTATGTTCTGCCCAAGAAATCATGGATGTGAACAGACACCAATGAGATCTGGCCCACAGGCTGCAGTCTGCTGACTTCTCTCCTGTGTGATTCAGTGTGAAATCATAGGAACTACATGATTCATTTAGGAATTATTTGAGGGTGATAAGTAATTGATACTAAAAATAAATTTCTACTCTAATCTATCAATTACCAGAATGCAAAATCATTATGTCACAAAAAGAGGTCTACTTTTTCAAAACAGACAGCATATATGATTAGGGAAGATAGGAGATAATATTCCATTTACCCTTAAAAACACGTGACCGTTATGCTTCCTAATTCTAGAAAATATTCTATCACATTCTGTGAGAGGTTTTAAACCTTGGTTTACAAATTTTTGGAAAGACAAAGAGAATTATTGTCCATAAGCAACTACCTTACGAAAAAGAAAATAATGCATTCTTAACAGATGACTGTGTTCTGAATCATATTTGATTCTAACATCTGAGTGGGATGAGGAAAATCATCTATGATTGTACTTTTAAGAAGAAACTTGTCTTGAATTCATGAAAATTAGAATTGTGTTTCGACACCACAATGAGAACATTTGGCGTTCTTTACCCTTGTGCAGAAAGATTTAAGTATGTTTAACCACGCGGTTCTCATTAAAATTCAGCACTAGGTTCTTAGCATTCTGTTCTTTTACAACAGAGCCATTAGACAATGAAAAGAAATATGAGGAGGCCGAGGTATCTCTTCTACACACTTTTTCATGTTCTTTTTTTTTTTTGCAACAGAAGTGATTTCTTGGCCCTTCTCTGTTTGGCTTGCTGGCTCTTTTCTGATTCCTTTTCAGGGCAATGAATACTGTGTCAGAGTGTGAGGTGCATATGAATTGAATCCAAAAAGGCAGAGTTATTATTAACATTCAATTGTTAAAATTTTGCATTATATTTATTTGATTGGGAGGGGAAGGAAATATTTGGAATTTGGCTCATATCCATGGTTGCTTTTTTTTTTAGCTTAATGCTCTAACATTCTAGACATTTTTTCAGGGATAAAAACGTTTATGTTTTTAAAAAAATCAAGAAAAAAAAACACCCTTCTAGATTTTCCTATTAAAACTCATCAACATGAGTTGTCTTTAATACTTTAAACAAAATTAAAATGAAAATTACATATATGTAATTTTAAAAAAGATATATATATCTAATTTTAAAATAGATATATATTTGAAAGGATGGTAAAATTATTTTCCATTTTCAGTAATAATACTATTTTGAAGGTTGAAGAGTAGCAACTTACTTAGCGAGTAAAACAAAAATCACAGAAAATCACTGAAAAAGGAAAATGCTAAAATGTTCTCATTTATCACCTGTTAGGGTAAGGTGTATCGTACTGTTATTAAATGTTTAATGCAGCTGTTGGCAGGTGTGTATAATGAGCTATGTTTCAGGTCTGGGAGACTGCTAACATAACTATTTCTTGTTCGCCTATTGCAAAATGTGGAAATCATCCCTACTCTCTTGAAAATTCATTATAGCATTATTTCCTTTTAGTTAAGATTGTTCATGGGACATAGTGGTTTTAAGATCTATTCAATTTTATTTGCTTTGAATAAAGTGGGCATTTTTCTTTGTTAGGGAAAATAAAACTCAGCCTCTGGGAGATTTTACTGGATATAAGAAGAGTTTGATTATTAAAGGTCAAGTGCATTGGAGAGTACTGCTTATTTGACAAAACTTTACAGGGCTTATTTAAGTCTAAGAATTCCCTCTAATGAAGTTATCTGCTGTGTTGTACTTTATTAAATTAATTCACTTTATTTTTGGCCATCTTTAGACCAAATACTTGATTTAATTTCTTCAAATGAATGCTGTTCTACCAATTCAACTTGTACTCAAATAAAATTAGTACAATAAATATCAGAAATTGAAATTGGAAAATTTTTAATATGTAAACATTGAAAATAGTAAAATACTTTGTAGATACATGTTTTACATTACATATTTTTAAACTCTAGCATGTATAAATGTATAAACTATCTAGGTTGTTTAAAAAAAGTCAAAGCATCACTCCAAAAGGCTTTTATTCATGAGACTCAATAAAACATGCATTCTTATAAAGCACTCCACGTGAATCTGATGCAAATAGGAAACCAAGTGAACAAAGAAGCACATCTAAATAAACAGTCATAAGGAACCTCTACTGAATATTAAGGACATATCTAAAACACCTTTGTGAAAAAACAGGGAACAAGGTATTTGCATAAAATTTGTACTAGATACTAGGGCAGTTTTGAGGAAGACACATACATCTCCTTTCTCAGAAATACATATGTATTTGACGGTGTTGTAACACTGATATTATTACTTTCCCAAAAACTTATTGCTAGAAATGAAAAAATTTAAAAATAGTGCTTATACTTTAAAATAAATATTAATAAAAAACAGAATACATGGGTATTTGAAGCAAAATACCAAATTAAGTATTAATTAACATTATTTCCACAGATATATTCTATAGTGAAAATGTATAAAAATCTCCTGTGACACTTGCTAGAAGTACGCAGTCTTGGGTCCCCTACTTAAAGCTTCTGTCTAGTAACTGTGATCAGACAAGGGAATTGCATTTTGTAATACCATCCTCTAATGTGGTCCTAATCCAATTGATTTGTGCACCACATTCTGAGAATGCTGTTCAGAGTAACAAAAATTCAAATGAGAAAATTATTCAGAATATACTATTGAATTAAACTTCACCAGAATAACATTGGGACTGTGTCCAAATAAAGTAATAATTCAGTTTTTCCTCATTAAGACACTCGAATATACCTAGTTTATTCTATTAGAAAGAATTTCTTATTACTTCTCAGTTATATTTAAATGAGTGTCCAAAGTTATCATAAAATTTTTTCAAATAAAAATATAAGATTAAAATTCATACTGCTCTTAGGTAAGGCCTAGGGAAAAATATGAATGAAATACAAAAGAAAGTGAGTTGAGCCTAGTTAGAAAGATGGAACATATCACATATGGTCCAAGTTAATGTTTTTTATTTTCATGCAATACAAACTTAATCAATATATTTGAACAAAGACAAAGTTTACTATACTTTTATAATAAAGTATCTTATGAAACCCAAGGGAAGAAAAACATCCAGGCCCCACTAGGATATCGGAAGTTATGTTCTGATCTTCTCACTCTCTCTTTGGAACCAGATAATCTCACATTCTTACATCAGGTTCCATATTCGGTTGTTTCTCTTCTCTACTTCAAAATAAGCTTTTAATGCCTCTCCACATGAATAGTTGAAAAATATCCATTTGGAATCTCCTCTATTGTCAGTTTTCTTCTTTTAATTTTTATGTTCTGAAGAATGAATTTTATAGAAAACATAATTTTAAAAATATCTTTTTAGCTTATATTTTGACATCATTTAAGTCAAATGTTTCCACAATCCTCCAACCAGGATTTTCAACATTTATTTATTCAAGAAACATTTATTTAGAACCAACGATGTGCTTGACACTCATAAATTTCGAAGAAAAAAAGACATGACAACTTGCAGTCAAAAAGAGAAAATCGAGTAGGACAAGCAGCAAGCACCTAAATTACATATGATAAATTACATAAAATGAGAATTATAATATTGAGAACATATTCTTGAGCCTTCTTATGTAATCAAATGAGATATCACAATGAAGCCTACGTTGAAGAAGTCTGAAGGACCAGTACAATCTTTTCAGTTGGACAAAGGAAAAAGATACCTGAGCTAGAGGGGGGAGAAGATATAAAGACAAGTGGATTTGAAACAGCATAGTTGGTGAGGTGGAAGATAAATTATGTATTAAAAAAGGCATGAGGTACAAGTGGCAAAATGGTAGGGAAATTGACTAGATAAAAGCCAAAAAATAGAGCATGAATCTATCAGATCAATCAGTACATAATGAAAATCATACATGGTAGTCAACATCTTTTGTTTTTACATCTAGTATCCAATTATTCTTTCCTGGTGTACCACAATTTTCCTCTGGGTAACTAACTCTCACATTCTTAATTAAAGATTGGGTAAATACTCTTTGCATCCAGGATCAAGTATGTGACTCAATGTTGGCCAAACAGAACAAAGTATTTGTCAAACCACAGTGACTGGTTTAGAGATTACACCATGACATGCTGAAAGTAAATTATGTTTAGAGCTATTTTTTTGTTGTTACTATTGGGAGAGAGCTTGGCATTTCATTCAACTTCCAATATCCTGTCATATTTAAAAAATGCCTAATTTCCTAGGAAATGACAATATTTTTTGTAAAAGGAGATGTGTGATGGAAATAGTGATAATTCCTTTCCAGAGAGCAATAGGATGATCTTAGTCCTAAGCAATATTTCTACAAATAATTTCATAAATAAAATATCCGGCACACAATCAGAAAATAACTATTTACATGAAGAGACAACAAAATCTTAGGATAGAAATAAAAGGCTATTAATGGAAATTCACAAAGAATTAAAGTATCAAACAATCACAAATTTCGAATTAATTATGCCATCTATAATCAAAGATGTAAAAGTTAGTAAGAAAAATTGAGAATTTTGGTGGAGAGAAGTAAATCATGTCTGAGGGGGGAAGCCATGAAATTCTAGAATTCAAAAATAAAATAACCAGTAAACTTCTATCTTCTCAATTGTTTTTTCTGCATTAACTGAAATGATCATGTTGATTTTACTTTTTTAGTTTGTAAATATAGTAAAGTGTATTAATTGATTTTCAAATTGATTTTCAGAAACTAACCCAAATTCCTGGGATAAACCCCACTTGGTTGTGATATATTGTTCTTGTTGTTTATTGTAGGATTCAATTTTCTAAAATTGTGCTTAAAATTTCAAGGTCTATAATCATAAAGGATATTATGATGTCTTTGTCCATATTTGGTACAAATATATACCACCACATGGATGAACCTTACTAAGATGATATTATGCAAAGGAAACCGACATACTCAAAAAATATAAAATACATAATTCCATTTACATAAGATTAAAACAAAAAAATGGCAAAATGATATTATACAAAATCAGACTGAAGTGATAAAAGTGTAAGGAAAAGCAGCAACGTGATTACCATAAATGTCAAGATAGTAGCTACCTGAGAGGGAAGAAGAAGGGGAATACTGATTAAGTTGGGGGTAAAGGGAGTGATTGGAGGTGGAGAGTGTCATTCTATTTCTGAGACTGTGTTGGTTACAAAGGTGTTCTTTTGTGAGACATCACTGAGCAGTCCTTTTGCTTTGCTGGGGATAGTGGGATGGGAGTGGCAGGTACACATTTTGATATGTACATTATTGTTCATTAATACAGGCTTAACAATCAATGATTTAATAAACTCAAAGTACTTTGATAAATAAAAAAAAATATGCATTGCCAAATCATGATTCCCGTTACTTTCATTAGAGTGTAATCAATGTCAGTCTTGAGGTTGAAAATTCAGATTTAAACCCTATGCTTATGATTTATAGGCATTTTTATAAGTTTTTATCTCTCGGAGTATCAGTTTTATCTTTAAGATGAAAACAAAAACTTTTTGATAATAGATAAACATATCTCAGGAGTCATCATGAAGATTAAATAACATAATGTTGATTTCATCTCAGAAATATATATGCCAATTCCAGTCTCTTTTGTCCAGTTTTATTGCTAAAGCCTGTGGTTATAGTGTCATCACTTTATGCCAGAATGAGTTCAACATCTGGATTCCTATGTTTCAAGTTTATTCTCAAACTTACCTTTTGTTTTATAAAATAAATTAATAATATCCTTACCCTCATTTAGCACTTTATTTGGAAGTCCTTCACTACAGAAAGAAGTTCAATTTCCTTAGCATGACATAGGAGGCTGTTTTCTATTAATACCTCCATACTTCACTCCCTCTCCGCTCTCATTTTCCACAAATCTGCATATGAAACCTATCCTTCCACAGGAACTTAGAATTGCCCATGCTCCTTTCTTACTCCCTATCTTTAAACAAAGTTATCTCTGTGGATGAAGTCCTCCCTACCATCTTTGCTGTCTGACAAATAACTATTCATCCTTCCAGATGTCGCTAAAATCATCCTTTTCTGTGAAATCTTCTGGATTTTTCCTGACATAATCAAATATCTAAGCTCTAAGCTTCTCTTAGTACTTTATCTTTATCTCTATGTAACTCTGGGACAAATTTGTCATCATGCATTAGTCTATACCTATATTATTTGTTGGCCAAATCTTAGAAGTTTTCTGGCATTTCTATACAAGTGATTTTTGTTTTCTTTTCTAACAGGTTCAACAAAAAATGACAAGATACGGACTGGCAGGTAGTGGCAAGAAAAACAAAAAGGGTATGTCATATCTATTGGGATGAGTCCGAGAGTTTTTTTCCCCCCTATTTATACTCCCCAAATTTTGTGCCAAGTTCTCAAGAGAAGCAAGTGCGAAAGAGAAACAACTGTGGTTCTACCACTAAACTTGAAGGGATCTAAGCAGTACAACTCATGAAAGGGCAGAAATACATGTAGCGCCAATGACAGAGGATTTTTCTAATGTGAGTCCCAGCCCACTCACATATTATGCACTCACATATGAGGGGGAGTCAATTCCATATCTAATCTCATTTCATCAACATTGTATTGCACTGTTACTTTACACAATTCTACTAAAATATTGTTTTCTCCGAGTACTAGCCATTTTCACTCGTTTTAGAATCTGGCACACTGAGCAATGCTAAGAAGAATTGGAAAGCATTCTCCCATGAAGAAATCTTGTTCCTACTCAAATAGGTCATCCACAGATTTGCCCTTACAAAAAGGTGCTGCATCACCAACCCAAAATTTGGAGTGTGAAATTTGGAACCCTTACAAATAGATTTAGGATTTATTTGAACCCAATGTATTTCACATATTTAGCATGTTCCTGACAATTAACATTTACATTGACCTTTTATTGAACCTCAATTTCAACTAGCTTGGAATAAAATTGCTTATCTCACCTAACTACTCACCTGGGACAGGCAAAGTAAATTTTGGATTCCCCGTGTTATCTCAGACATTGAGATACAATTCTCAATGAGTCTCTCACATTTTGGCACATCTTACAAGAGAGGCATTAACTGCTGTTTCGCCTGCATTATCTTTTTAAGGACATTTGTACTACCTGTATTGTAGGACATTTTTTTTGATTATTAGACTTTATCTTTTATAGCACTTTCAGATTTATGGAAAATTGAAGATTTGGTACAGATCTCCCATATACCTCCACTTCTTCCCAATCACAGTTTCCTCTCATTAACATTTTGCATTAGTGTAATATTTTGCTAAAATAGATGAGCCAATACTGGTAGATTATTATTAACTGAAATTCATAGTTTACATTAGAGTTCAGGATTTGGGTTGTACAATTCTATGAGTTTTGACATATGTGTAATGCCATATACCCACTATCATGCTATCATACAGAATAATTTCACTCCCCTAAACATCCCTCTTCTCCGTTTACTCATCCCTCTCTCCTTCTAACACCTGGCAACAACTGATCATTTTCTGTTTCAATAGTTTTGCCTTTTTCTGAACGTTGTATAGTTGGATTGTACAGTGGTGTCCTTTTCAAACTTGTTTCATTCACTAAGCAATACGCATTTAAGGTTTTTCCATGTTTTTCATGACTTGATAGATAATTTCTTTTTATTACTGAGTAAGATTTCATTGTAAAGAAACATTTGTTTATCCATTCACCTTTTGAAGTAATTCTTGGTTGCTTCCAGTTTCAGGCAATTATTAATAAAGCTGCTATGAACATTTGTATGCAGTTTTTGCTTGGACATATGTTTTCACTTCATTTAGATCAATTCCAAGGTGAATGGTCGATGATACATACAGAAAAACTATGTTTAGCTATATAAGAAACTCCCAGAATGTCTTCTCAAGTGATGATACCGCTTTGCATTTCTACCAGGAACAAATGAGTATTCCTACTGCTCTGTATTCTTTATAGCATTTTTGTAAACAGTCTTTGTATTGTTGCCATTGTAATAGGTGTGTTAATGGTATCTCATTGTCATTTTAATTTAAAATTCCCTAATGACATATGATGTTGAGTATCTTTATATGCTTATTTTCCATCTGTATATATTTTTGATAAAGTGTCTGTTCAAATCCTTTGCCCATTTTTTTGATTAAATTGTTTGCACTTTTATTGTTAAGTTTTAAGGGTTACTAAGTATATTTTAAATACAAATCCTTTATCAGATGTATTTTGTAAAAATTTTCTCCCAGTCTGTGGCTTGTCTTTTTAGTCTCTTAACAGTGTTATTTGCATGATAGATCAGTTGACTATATTTGCATGGGTCTATTTCTAGGCTCCCTATTTTGTTCCATTGGTCTACTTACCTATTTTTTCACCAATACCATACTATCTTGATAACTGGAGCTACATAATATGTTTCGAAGATGGATAGTGTCAGTCTTCCAATTTGTTCTTCTTCACTATTTTATTTGTTGTGTTTTTATTTCTTTCTTTTGAGATTTTAAATACTTGCTCCACTCTCTTATTGCTTGCATGATTTCTGATGAAAAGTTGAATGTAATTCATACCCTCATTTCTATATGGATAAGTTGCACCCCCCCGCCTCCTGGTTTCTATCTAGATGCTATCTCTTCTTTGGTTTTCTGCTGCTTGAATGTGATATACCTAAATGTGGAGTTTTTGGTATTCATCAGCTTGATGTTCTCTAAGATTTTTGGCTAGGTGGTTTGGTCTCTGTCCTCAGTTTTGGGAAATATTCAGCTACTATTACTTCAAATAGTTCTTCCACTCCTTATTCACTTTCTTCTCCTTCTGATATTTCCCCTATGCATATGATGTACCCATTTTTATAATTTTTGCACAATGTTTGGATTTCCTTTTCTACAGTACCATTTTTAAAATTTCTTTTCTTTTTCATTTCAGATTGGTAACTTAGTATTGTCATATCTTCAAGGTCTTTAACACTTTACTTGAATGTATTCAGTCTATTGCCTAATCCATCAAAGGCATTCTTCATTTATTTTATAATGTTTTTTATTTTTAGAATTTCCCTTTTGATTTTTTATTAACGTTTCAGTCTCTCTGTTTATATTACCCATGTGCTATGGTTTGATGTTCGTACTCTCCAAAACTCATGTTGAAACTTAATCCCTAATGGGATAGTATTAGCAGATGGGTCCTTTAAAAGGTGACTGAGTCATGAGGGTTCTGTCCTCATGAATGTATTACTCCATTCAGGGACAATGGATTAATGGGTTAATGATTTATCATGGGAGTGAGTTAGTTATCACAAAAGTGGATATGCTATAAAGGCTAGTTTGATTCTCAGTGCCTCCTTTCACCCTGTGAAGTCTTCTGCCATGTTGTGACATAGCCTCAGAAGCCAACCTGATGCAGCCACCCAATCTTGAACTGCCTAGCCCCCAGAACTATAAGAAGTACCTATCTTTTATTTATTAATTACCCAATCTCAGGTATTAAGTCATAGCAACAGAAAACTAAGACATTGCCTTTTCTTTCAGGTTGTCCACTTTTTCTTTCAATGACCTTAACATATTCCTCATAGTTACTTTAAATTGTTG
The DNA here is from genome assembly GCA_963574695.1 of Propithecus perrieri. NCBI lineage: Eukaryota > Metazoa > Chordata > Mammalia > Primates > Indriidae > Propithecus > Propithecus perrieri. Next base: position 35,058 of record CAUYRB010016744.1, read on the forward strand.
GTCTCATAATTCAAAATCTCTTGTCATCTTGTATCTGATTCTGTTTCTTGTATCTGATTCTGCTTCTTGCATTTTCTTTTCGGACTGTTTTTGTTTTTCTTCTTACTTTCTAGCAGGCTTTGTAATTTTTCTGTTGTCAAAAACCAGAAATGACATATTGGGTAATAAGAACTTGGATAAATTGGTCTTTATTGTGACAGATTATGTTCATATGAGTAGTAGTTACACTGTGCCTATTATTTGCTAAAATTGTAGGTATCTGAAACTTCTATCATTTCTAGAGTACTTGTTTTTGTGTATTTTGTTATGTTTGAGTTTTCATAGAAACTCTTCCTTAACTATAGTCTGAGCTTTGCAGTTCTATTAGCTATCCTCTGTTATACAGAAGTCTTGTGAATGCTCGGGGAGGAAAAGCATTCTATTATTGCATGATTAAGTCTCAGTCTATTAGTAGGCCTGTGCACCTGGGATACGACCTTCACGATAGCTTCTCAACATTTTTTTGCTTACTTCTTTTAAGGTGAAACAGGATGGCTAGTGTAGGCTAGAGGTGGGCATTTCTTTTTCCTATTTTAATTAGGTCAAGTGGTTTCCCTTGAAGATGGGTAGGTAAAGAGAAGGCAAGTATTTTTAAACCTTCAAAGAAAAATTTACTAGTCACCTAATATCATATATTTTATTACAGTAGGAATACATATTCATACTTGAAAAATACAGAAAAATAACATGAAAGTAAAATTTATAAAGTCGTCTTCCAAATATTCACTTAATCAATATGTAAGTGTATATTTATTCTCATCAATGTCATTCACACACACTCAAATACAAATGGGAATCACACTGAAAGTTGGAAATTTACTTTCTTTAATGCAATTCTATCCTACATTAAAATATAAATAACAAAAAAATTTAAAGTACCTTGATTTATTCATCTAGAACTTAGGATTTCATAGGTTGATAATGTTTAACATATGAGTCAAATGCAATTTTATTTAATCTGCTCCACCCTTTAGGTATTCAGACTGTTTTTAATTTCTTATATTATTAATAATTAATCAATTATGTGTTTATTTGTTCCTAGAACAATGGAAAAACTTACTCTTTGCACTTATTACAGCATACTAAACAGAAAGGTTGATTTCTTTTGCATTCCTCTCCACCCTGACTGCCAAAATTTGTTTGCTTTTGAATTGACACCACTATATTGCACACCCCACGAATTAACATGGATGGTGTTGCCACAAGGGTTCTGGTAAAGCCCTCCTCTTTTGGCCAGGCATTGGTGAAAAATATAGATGACCTCCAACTCCACCAGGGTGTGGTGCTTCAATATGTCAATGACCTACTTATCTACTCCCCAAGTTTAGATGAAGCACGGGAATAGGCCATTGAAGTCCTATGATTCCTGGCTGACAGGAGGTACATGGTATCCCTTCCAAAAGTCCAACTGGCTCAACCTAAGGTGACTTACCTAGGGCTTGTCCTCACCCCAGGTATAAGAAAGCTGTCCCTGGGGCACATCCAGATCATAAGTAACCTATCTAAACCCACAAATCAGCCCCTTCTGTGCTCTTTTCTTGAGCTTAGGGAGTTTTGCTGAATTTGGATACCTAATTTTGGGCTTCTGGATAAGCCCCTTAATAAAAGCCTAAAAGGAAACACCAATAAGGAAACTTTAATATGGGGACCTGAACAAAAATAATATATTCAGGCATTATAGAAAGCTTTGCAGCCTGGGCCTACCACATGTCAGATAGCCTTCTTTTTCTATAGGTCCATGAGAGACAGGGAACAGCTCTGGGGCCATGGTTACAACCAACGGCCTATTTATCAAAGAAATTGGACCCCACAGCTGCAGGATGGCCTGCCTATTTGAGGGCAATAGCAGCCATATTTTTACTCTTACTAGAGGTCAATAAATTCACTATGGGAGCTTCCCTTACTGTATGGGCAACAGACACGTGTGCTTTTAGAGGCCATTCAGGAACCCGGTGAGGTGGCAGTTGTCCACTGTAAGAAACATCAAAAGGGAGCTAATCTTATACCTCAAGGAAATCTGGCAGCAGATACAGCTGCCAAATGGGCAACCCTGGACACAGGTTGACTCAAGGGTAGCACTTGAGACTCTCTGGATGGTTAGTTAAAGGAAACTTCTATCTATTATCAGCTAAAGAAGAATTTGTAGAAGCCACCTATAATGCTAACCACTTTGGCCTAAAGGCACTTAGGCATCTCTTGGAACAACATTTTATTTCTCCTTTACTAGCCTCCACTGTTATACAGGTCACCTCACTTTGTACAATCTGCCAAACCAATAATCCTCAAGGGAATTTGAGGGCAAAACTTGCCTCTCCCACCCAATGAAAGGGTACCTACCCTGGTGAGGACTGGCAGGTAAATTTCACCCAAATGCCTCCCTATAGAGAATTCAAGTACTTATTAGTGTTTGTCAACACTTACTTGCTGGTTCGAAGCTTTTCCTTGCATAACTAAAAAGGCCACTGAAGTTTCCCAAAGACTTCTGGAAGACATCATACTTCATTTTGGCTTTCCTTGGTTTTTACAGAGTGACAACGGCCCTGTCTTTGTTTCACAGGTAGTGCCAGGAGTCTCTAGGGCTCTGCAGATCTCTTACTATCTGCATTGTACCTAGAGATCATCAAGCTAAAAATGGTCCTACATTCTCTATCAGCCCAAGCTCCTACCTCCTTCTGGCACCTACAACTACAACCATCTATGGAGGACATATACCATAGTCCCCTGGAGAGATCCCTGGAGAGCCTGCAAGGGGCCACCCTTACAGGAGTTTTTGCCCCCATTCAGCAGGAAGCAGCCACACTGGTCAATACTCCTAAGCAGTGATTTGGGCCTCTAGAAGAGAGAGTGGGGAAATGTTAGGTAGATAGTGAGGGGCCTACAGCTCTCCTAGGGAGAAAGGCAGGTGCCCCTTCTCGGTGCTGCCTCCCTTTGATCCTGCCCCAAGCAATTGCCACACCTGGGGGAAGGGAGAAGGTCCTGCCAATCTGCAAAAGAATTCAAGGAATTCCCCAGCCTGCAGGCCAGATATCCCAGGCACAATAGAGTCTGCAAAATGACCTAGTGTAACCTAAGGCTAATTATGTCATTAACTGCCAATCACAGTGGTTCAATGGTGAATTAATATCCTGAAAAATCAATGTTAAGAACAATAGGATATTTGACGAAAATTAACACTGGGAAAAAATTTTCCTCCCCTGTGTTTAAGCCCAAAGAAATATTTGTTTTGTTTTGTTTTAAGATAGTTTTTGTTTATCCTCTGAGTAAACTCTAACACATTTTTGGCTGTATGTGGATCTTGTCAATAACAGCTATTAGTTAGTTGCCATTTGATTTGTAAATCTTTGATTTGAATGAATAATAAGCCGTGAAGTTTTTAAAGGAAGGTCAAAAGTAAATTACTTTCTGGAAGAACCAGTGAGTATTAGGTAAAGCTGAATACTTTTGAAAAAATACAAAACTATGCACACTACATTACTAATTAAGATCTTTGATCCTTCTCTCAGTAGGCTCAGTAGAATAGTTTCCTTATGAATTATGAGAGACACCAAAAGATTGAGAATTTTCTACCATGGCCCTGACATGCCCTTGTCCCTTGCAGCTGTTCTCCTCTACCCATTTTGGTAAAATCCAAATTGCTCAAATAATGGCTGGCAATCAGCAAGAACAAGTTCTTCCTCTCTGTGTAATTTGTGTAATGCCTCTGACCCGCCAAAGCCCTAAAAACTATTTCTTCCTCTTTTTCTACATTACAGTGCTCTTTGTAAGCCTTATCGTGTGGGACATTTTTGAATAAAGGCTTATGCTAACAGTCTTCTACTTGATTTTCTTCCACAAAAGGTGTTTCTATGCCTTAAATCATCCTTGTGAGCTTCAAATTATACATATATGAGATATATAATGCTATTTTATGAGGCAAAAAAGTTGCACTAAATTATAATGCTTTTACCTTTCTACACATAAGATAAAGAAATGTTATAAAGTAAATACCATTTCCAAAATGTTTTTTGGCACACTAATCCCAACGGAGATTTTAATCATACAAATTGGAGAAATGCTACAGACAATCCCAGGACCCCCAGTGCTGCCACATTATAGCACACGCAGAGTATAACACTATTTGTGTACCACAGCAGCTTTAACTGAAGAAAATTTGAAGTTCAGGTCCTAAGCAGTTAAGTAGAATCAGCCTAGCCTTGAAAAAGCCCCAGGACTCAATCCACTCCATCATATCCTAGAGCTCAGTTTTGAAAAACTCTAACCTAGAATCTTCAGGGAGATTTGCAATTTACATTAATCTATTAAAAACTCTGATAAATGCCAGCTCTTTGGCAAATTTTTAAGTTCTTTTAGTTGTTATCTATTTTTTAAGCTCCAGCATATGTTTAAAGCATTTTCTTTTTCTTTTTCTTTCTTTTTAACGAAACCTATTCTGGGAAAATATTTTAGAAGTGTTTTTGTAAGGCAAATTATCTTTTTCCACAAGCTATGACCTTTATTCATAACAAATAGGAGAGAAAGAAAATATAAATAAGATTTTATGAAAATATTTTCAAATCTAGGAAAATATTTCTTAATCACAAATGGTGCTAATTTTTCAAATGTACAAAGGGCATTGAGACAACTGTAGCAAATTTGACCATGTCAAAGCAATAGTTTTTCAAAAAGGGCTTTTGCTTTGCAGCATTCTACTATTTAATTCCCTCTTTGAATACTGCATTATCTTTTCCCTAATGCATGCTTTTCACAATTCCCCATGCATTTCATATATTATGTAATTGATAAAAGTATATATTTGTGTGTTGAATACTTTTTCACCTAGAAAAAAGCTTTCAGTGTTTATTTACAGTATTTTGTAATAAAAATTTATGTATTTTAAAATGAATATACGATCACCATGTAAAATTATTTAATCTTTATTAAATATATAAAATTTTATTATAAATGCTATTAGCACAATTATATTTAACTTACTGTTTGTGGTAGTAAAAAATAATATGCAAAAATTTACAAGTGCTATTTGCATTACATGCTTTCTTACAGTTTAGCTAAATAAAACCTTTCGATTGAGCTTAAATGGAGAAATTTTTCAATGACATAAATAATGCTTAAAATGTTCGCTAAGGTTCTGCTAAGATTGCCACACAAATAACACATAAAATAGAATGACTTGCTTTAACAGAACACTTCCAAGTGAATAAGATTTTAAAGAAGAGTATAGCTAAAGTAGTTATTAAAAGACATCCAAGCAAAACGAAATAGGAAGAATTTATGCTCTTGAGTGCTTTGCTGAAATCCTTTTAGCTGTGTTGAAGCAAGACTGAGTCTGCGCTTTTCCAGTTTTGTGTGTCAGGTAAAACATAGCAGGGGGTGAAATGAATTCATCTTTCTGTCTTCAAGTAAACTAAAAGCAATTTTTGTCTTCCCATGTGGTCACTTGAGGTGCTTGTCATGTTCAAGCTAATGATATCAGGCACCCTCAGGTTGTTTAAGTATTCATGAAGTAATTAAATTCTCATTAACATATAAATAAAAGAAAACCGAAAACAAGTTTAGCAGGCACCTAACATCTGTTCTAATGCTTTTAAGTATTAAAATGTGCCACACACAGAAGGAAAAGTGCACTCTGTTCAGGGAAGTATTTTGCATAGATTATTTATAGAAACTGTAATTAAACTGATTTGGAGTATTAAAGAAAGTTAGCAGCAGAGCACTATTTAGACAGTTTGCTGATCTCTGTCACCTAAATAAGGAATTACAAATAGATATGGGAAAAGTAAAATTAGGTTTTGTTTGTTTTACATTTCAAATAAAATTACAAAAGTAATTGAAATTTATTTTCATCCTAAAATATGATGGTTAAATTTCAGTTTATACAGGCATACAGCCAACTTTGCAGCTGCAACCAAAGTCCCTTTTACTGTAAATTATGAAATGGCTTGGGTGCTTGTCCAAATATTTCACTTAAACCCATAAACTTACCTTAATCACATGTAAAGATGATTTCTTCTTTAGTGTTTTTAGATATGGTTTTGTCAAATGGTAAAATGGAATGTATTGAAGACAATCTTGCCTTTCATTATTAGCCTTCTTATTTCATGCTATTTTCCACTTATATTAGATTTGTTCCTGCTATGTAGTATATGTTATGATTGTAAATTTCCCAAGTCTTTTGATGTTTTTCAATCATCCTAATAACATTTTCTATTCAAATAAAATAAATTCACCTATTTTACCCAGGGTTGTATAGGGGTAAAAAAATAATAATTTTTTTCTTCAACTGCATAAAGTTTTAGTTGGAAAGCACCCCTGTGAAAAAGAAAGACTTAAAAAGAGAAAAATAAACAGAAGTTTGTTAACAATTTTGGGGCTCAGAAAATGATACTACAAAAGCTTGGTGCTTTGGGATGCTGAGCATATTGAATTAAAATAGGAATGCCTTCAAATCTGCCTCAAAATCAAAAACTTTTCAACTTCTTCTCTCTTTCCCCACAACTCCACCCCAGCAGGATGGAGTTTTTCTCTGAAATTTTCTTATGCCTTAAGACCAGACCTGTCAAGGAAAACACAACTGGGTTTCATCCCTTCTCTGAAATTTTATCTATCTCAAATAGAAGATTGAGGAACATAACCAACCTAGATAGACTTTGTCACAAGATACTGTCTGTCCTTGGGCTCATTCAAATTCCAAAGATAATCATTTACAACATAATGTCTGTGTGCTGAGTCCATTCATTTTCCCCAGAAATTATTTATTATCCCCTTTACAATGGCCTACAGACCCCACTTTCCTCTCACCTATGAAGAGGATATTTCAGCATCAACCAACTGGCTCTTCTTTAATCTTATATTTTGTATGGCTTCTGCATTTACACATGTTGATAAACTTTTAATCTGTTAATATGTCCATTGCCAGTTCATTTCAGTAGACTCAATCCTTAAGAGGGAAAGGAAAAAATTTCTTTACTTGTACAACATGTATATTTTACATACACATAAGAAAAATGCAGGAAATTATTAGTTCCCAAATAGGTGGCTTTGGATTCCAGCTTATATAGCATCTTCAATCTTTGTTCTTTAACAGTAAATGGTTGCAGAGCAACAATACAAAGGAAAGGACTTTGAGTCTCTAGGGGCTACAACTTGTGGAAAGACACATGAATTGTCAGGTCAGCAGTTGTCTGTTCTCTGTTCTTGCTGTGCCCCTTGGCTGAAGAATGACCAGACGCACCAAAAGCAAGGCAAGCATGAAACAAAGTTTATTGAGGAAGGGCAAGATAGGTTTATAGATCGAGAGTAAGATCTAGGTTTATAGAGCAAGAACAAGATATGTTTTGCACAGACAAGGAATGAGGCTCCCTGATGTAACAAGAGGCTCCGGTAATGATATGGTGTCTTGTTTTATAGTAATCTGGATTGGGCCCTCCTTGGGGTTGAGATATCACCAACGAACCACTTTGATGGACAGTTAAGGACATGATAATTAGCCTTAGGTTACTCTATGCCACTTGTCATTTTCCAGATCCTATTGTGCCTGGGATGCCTGGCCCTTGGGCTGGGGAATTCCCTGCATTCTTTTGCAGATTGGCAGGGTGTTTCTCCTTCTCCCATGTGTGGCAGTTGCTCAGGGCAGGATCAAGGTGAGGCAGCACCAAGATGGGAACCTGCATTTGTCTCTAGGAGCGCTGGAATCCCTCACTGTCTACCTAACAAAATGGCTGTAAACTCTAGTTAGTAAAGCTTATTAATGTAGATTCTTCTAGTACTGCCTTCAGATCATAAGGGTCTACAGCTTTTGTAAGGACCAAGGTTCTTGACCTCCTAGAAATCTGCTGAAAAATCAATGCCATGAAATAAATTGATTAATAGCACAAAAGACATACCAATTATATATATATGTGTGTGTGTGTGCGCGTGCACGCGTATGTGTGTGAGTATATACATACATATATATATACACATATATATGTTTTGCTCAACAAAGTATGGACAGTTATGTAGAAATATGATTGGACAAAAAGGGCATGATCTAATGCTAACACACTGAGTGGAGAAACCCAGCAAAGCCTCTCTGTCTAGATTCTTTTTGGCCTCTCTGAGCATGCATTCCTTCCTTGTGGGTGTGGGGCAGGGCCCTCTTTAGAATGGGGGTCTTATGACCTACCCTAAACAAGTTAGGTCAGATAATTTCTTCATGATGAGTTTTCATGCAGAATAATTTTAGGTTTTATGGCTAGCTTTCAGGAAAACAGGTTCTGGCTTTTATGACCCACCTTGGGAAAGAGGGATTCTAGTTTCTATGGCTAGCATAAGGGAACAATGAGACTGAGAGACAGGAGGACAGGAAAAGATCAGAGAAAAATTTTCACTTTTGAATCCTTCATTTTGGCACACTGAAACATAATTTTTTTCTCTAGTCCTCTATTTCTACCAAACACAAATCATAGTAAGGCCAATTTATTAATAAAATAAATTTTAGTCTTATTATATTTGCCCTATTTATTTGCATAAAGTCAAATATATGGCCAAGTAATTATTGGCCATATTCATTCTTTTAAAATTGGCTTTGTTGGAACTTTTTCATAAGGAATCTCAGACTAGACTTTTGAGGCTGGAAAACAAAGCCAAGGATTTGCCATCAGAATGTCTGTAATACCTGGATGAATCGGGAGAATTCCTCTTATTCAAGGTCTCAAAATAACTTTGGGTTCCTTGGTCTATGAGAAAGTAACATTGTTTACTTACCCACAAGTCATGATATATGTCATGGATGAGGCACCAGGCAAATCTTTCCAAAGGGCAATTTATTGGCTTTGTAATGTCAAGCTTAATTCCTCAAAGCAGTCTGGGATTATCGGAAAATATGCCATTTAAGTCAAAGCCTTGGTAAAATAATCAGTGTCTCTAATCGTGTCTTATTATGAAAGAAAACAGATTTTTATTGAACTTATGTAAATAACTATATTAATAAATTAACAATATTCACAAATAGTTTTCAAACTCTGGAGAATTCAAGTAGAAAGAAAAATAAATGCTTTAAATTTTGCTCATGAAAGCATACTGTATCAATTTTTTTGTAAGCTATAAATAACTCAAAAGAAAACCAAAAATTCTCTGGGCTTCTGAAAAACAAAACACTAAAAGAATCAGCAACATTTTAAACATAAAAGTCATTAAAAAGTTATTTCAGTCCTCTATTAGTTTACTCTGATGTAACTAATTTTTGTTCTGCTTAAGGTTGAGTTAGTAATCTTCATGAAGGTATCAGCTTTTTAATTAAAAATGTGGAATTTTGTTTTGTCTTAGTTCGTAGATATAAACATCAAAGGTATCAGAAACCTATATTTAAGAGTAGTTGTCAAAATCCTTTCCTTAAATTTTCTTAAAGAAGAAGTAAAGCTTACACTGTAGCCGATCATAGCCCACATTTTTGAGAAAATTAAAGTTAAACAATAATTGTCATTGGATGACCCAAAGTCACAAAATGTCATGGTTGATGATGTAATTGACAAGGAAATTTGTTTATTTCTGTGGCATACAATTTAACATAATAATCGCAATTATTGCTGATAAGATATACCAAGACATACTAGAATTTTAGGAATCTCATATAATTTTGGAAGGCATATTTTTAACAGATTTCTTTACAAATGTTACCCAAAGAAAGTTACTTTATAAAAGTTACAATTTTATATTTGGCAATGCTTCCTGTAATTTTATATGGCAAATAAACTGAATATGTCTCTTGGACTTCCAGGGACCCTAATAAAATTTGAAATTTTAATTTTTGGAAATTTTGTCTGATATCAAAGGTGTAAATACTCAAAATCACAAAACAGGATCAGAGATCACTGTAAAATAGTAATTCATTTAATCAAAGTAATAATTAAAAGATTCCAAAAAGAGAAACCTTTTACTCCTTGATAGAGAGGAGATTAGGTTTTCTAAACAAGATCTAATAAAATAGCATAGAGCAAAGAAAATCTCTTTCCTCTTTCTTTCCTCTCTTTTTTTTTTGCAATTTATTTAAAAGGTAAACAAAAACTTTTTATTATCTCTTATTATTAATATTATATGAAAATCTTGTTTAAAATGGCAAACCAAATTTTATCTTTGTATTAGTGTATTATTAAATCTGACATTAATTTTAATAAACTGTATAAATAAATTTATCTAATTTTAATTAGTTTGACCCCAAGGTAAGATTTGTATAATTTTTTATAATTTTGTCTGGTAGGTGGTCTGTCCTTGGTTCTTAGCGTGAGTGTGCTCTTGCCAAAGAATGACGAGACAAGCTGATAGGAAAGCAAACAAGAGGAAAAGTTCATTGAGTAAAAGCTGAATACATTCACCACAGACAGCGAATGGGCCCCTGTTCCTACAGGAAGCCCTATTAACCAGTTTCATTTAGTTTGTCTGAGTTGGACCCTCCCTGGTAGTCATGGCTCATGGGTCACTTGGATGGACAGCTGTTAGTCACATAACTGGGGTCTTACTGTGCATGACGATTTTCTGTGAGCCTTTCTGATAGCCCAGGGGTGGGGTGGGGAAGATGCAGATTTATGCTAATGACATGACAATTGGCCTGCAGTTACTCTTGGTCATCTTCTAGACCCTACTGCACCTGTGCTGCTTGTCTTTCTGGGAAATCCTTCTTCTGGGAATCCTGATCACTTTTGCAGTTAGTATGTTGAGTTCTGATTGACAGTGCCCTCTTCCTCCCTCTGTGGTGGTTCTCTGAGGCAGGGCACTTGTCCCCCATTCCTGGGAAAGCCAGAGGTCTCTTCACTACCTACCTAACAATTTTATCACTGTCTTTAAAAAAAAAATCTTTTGTATGTATTTAGTTTTATTTATTTATTTTTCTCAATTTAAAACAATGTTTAAAACTTCTACACTAGGCAAAATTATTTTTTAACAAAAACATTTTTATATCCTTTTATAAATTTTATTTAAAAATCTTATTTTTTATGTGCTTTGTATATAAAATTGTTTTTCTTAGATCTGGTAGTTTTAATAATATATATTAATTATATTAACTCTTCATAACCCTTATTTTTAGTGAAAAACCTAGAAAATAAGCAATTTTAATTATGTACTAGATATAGAGCCCAGGACAAAAGACAATGTCTGGGGAATCTAATCTTTTTTAGTATGGCCGAGAGGCACAGCTGGACCAGGAAAGACAGATCAGTGTTGTCCCTAGGCCTCATCATGGCCTAAAGGATTAAATTTAAAGACATGAATGTATAGACAACTTAAGCAAGTATCAAAAGTGTTACAGAAGCCACAGTTTTTTACCCTTAAAACATCTAGCTGAGACATTATACACTTGCCTGACCAGTATGTTCAGGAAAAAAGTGTTCAAATTAAATTTTGAACAAGTTTTTATTTTGTCAACTATTTTAAAATTATTTTTATACACTAAAACTTACTATAGTCAAATGAACTTGAAAAGCATATGGGCTTATTTAATTTATGAGTACTCATATTTTTATGTTAATTTGGTACAATGTGTAGACAATATAGAAACATGTGTATAGACATATATATGTATTAATAGATACAACATATATACATGTATGTACAAATACTATCATTTTGATATTCAAATTTTAGCCATAAGACAAGTAAAACTTACTAGTTTAGAAGAGTTAAGCTATGCCTTTGTGAATAGAAAAGTTTAAAGTTTTTATATAATCTCACCTGGCCTGAAGCACTCAGTGGGTTTTAGAAAAAACAGGGTAGCAATTTCTATCTCAAAGCACAGAGAGAGAAAAAAATATAAGCTTTTTTAAAGAAGAGGTTTGGGTGTGTCATTTAGAGGAAGATTAAAAATGGATGTCAAAGTAGTGCGAAACCTTAAGAATTTATTTATACAATTTTATACAGATGAGCTGCGGGGAAATTTAGAAATCCCTTTAAAATAACCAGCTATATACCAAAACGTCGTTATCTCGGCTTTCACAGTGTATTTTGTTACAAAGACGTTTCTCCAAGTGCCTGAACAACACTCTTTTTTTCTAATGCACAAAGAAATGAGAAGCTCCCTGTAGTATAGTCAGTAGCTTCCAACGTTGTCATTTTTGCCAAGCTATTATTAAACACACCAAGGTCAAATTCTTTCACAATACAAAGTAATTCTGTTATACCTCAAAGCCAAAGAGATCAGGTAACATAACACAAAAGAGGGAAGAGTTTTATACTTGATAGGAATCTGTCCATGACTCTTCAGACTCCACAAGGAAAAAAGAAAACTCCAAAAAGGGGGTGAGTGGTGCCTTTTGCAGAGTTCCTTAAGGGGTCTGAGTCATAAAAAGTACCCTCTAGGGTTTTCATGGGATAGCAAAGATGGCAAAGAGGAAGGAGGAATAGGAAGAAGTAAAAGTAAGCGGGAGCAGATTTTAGCCCAAACAGCTGATATTTATGGATTTTGAACTTTTTTCTTTCTTTAAAACTAAAGATGTATTTTAAATTAATCTTATCCAAGGTTGTGACTTAACCAAGGATGTACGAGTTGTCTCCAAAGAGGTAGAAAACAGTTTTTACAAGACCTAAAACCACGCTAAAAACAATTCAAAGAAAAGAAAGTTTTGCTAGCCATAAATGGAATAAAACTCACATTTTCGTCCAACCATATTCTCTTCAATCTCAGCTTCTCAGCTGACTATGTACACACAAAGGCCCAAAAGCCCCGCATGCCTCCAACAGACAGAAGAATACAGGAGATCGAAGGCTGTGTAAGGAAGAGAAAAGAATCAGTAATAAATCAGTACCACAAAAGGTCAAAAGTTACATAAATATCAGACCAAAAGAGACTCATCTCTGACCAAAATTGAACCCAGATTGTTGGGGTAAAAACACAGAATTTTAACAGACTATGTCACAAGATGAACTGGCTTCTGTTATTTTCACAAGGGCAGCTATTCTTGCAGGGGCAGTATAAAAAGGATTTTATCTTTTAGGTCAGATTTTTGCTCTTTAATATTGTCAAGATAATTTTTTTTTTTTTTTTTCGAGACAAGGTCTTGTTCTGTCACTGAGGCTAGAGTACATTGGTGTAGTAGAGTTCATAGCCCACTGCAACATCAATACTCCTGGGTTCAAAGAATCCTCCTGCCTCAGCCTCTAGAGTTGTTGGGACTACAGGTAGGTACATGCTACTTACACCCAGCTAATTTATTTTATTTGTTGTAGAGATGGGGACTCACTACGTTGCCCAGGTTAGTTTGGAACTCCTTGTCTCAGGTGATCCCCCACCTCAGCCTCCCAAATTACTGGGATTATAGATGTGAGCTACCATGCTTGGCCTTTAAAGAGAATTTTAAAGACTAATTATGACACTATTATGTATCTTTATTTTAATTTAATGTTTATTATTAATGCAAATAAGGCAATTGTTTAGAATAAAACATATCTAAAATCCATTTTTCGATATAAGTGTTTTTCTAATTTAAATAATTTATCTTTTGGTCATTAATTTTCAATGATTTATCTATTTCAAAGTGACCCAATGTAATAGCATCTTGAGAGAAGAAGCAATTCCAAAGATCCCCTCCTTCTTCCAGAAAGAGGCTAAGATAGCAACAAAGGTTGAGAGGACAAAAGCCCCTGATGAATGGAATTTCTGATGGCAAACACTTCTGAGAGCTTGGCACATTCAGAGAAAAAAATGTATGGTTCCCAGCTATTTTCACACTGGCCACTTGATGTAATCCCAAAATTATGTCTTTCGAATGGCAGAGACCAAGAAAGAGTTGCTCCCATATGGTCACAAGGCAAGTTCTCAAGGACATAAAACAAAATGAGAGGGAACTTTATCTGATACCCCTCTTTATGTACAACACAGAAAGATATAGCAAGGAAAAAGACCATTTCTGGGAGGAAAGGTATCAAATGATATGAATTCACATCCAAAGAACACCAGAGTTGCTGAACCAAGTCTGGTCACACAAATCTTTTTTTTTTTTCATTAATATTTTTCTTGGACCATAAATAATCAGTAGGGTTGATGAAACAGGATATGACAGAGAAAAATGAATATTAAATCAATCTAAAGGACTTTTTCTTTAATGGCAAATTAAATGCAACTGACACTTGAACAACATGGGCCTGAACTGCATGAGTTCACTCACAGATGGATTTTTTTTAACTAAACATGAATCAAAAATACAATATTCACTGTATGTGGAACATGCAAATGCAAAGAGCAAACATGCCATATACGTGGGTTCCATGAACCTAACTGCAGGACTTGAGTATGAACAGACTTTGGTATATGTGAGGATCCTGGAACCAATCCCCCACATATAACTGGGACAGTTCAAATTTAAACTAGGGATAGTTTAAATTGTCAACTTTTACAGGTGGAGTCATCTTACATGCTTCCCCATCCTCCATATCTGACCATCCTCAATATCTAATCAGGTTCCTCATTTTCCATTATCTTCTAAATGATGTGTGATCCCCCTGACCTGTCTCCAAGTATCCTATTGAGTCAGTTTTGTCAGAATCCCCCTGACCGTGATATTTCCTCTTAGTAATTTTACATCTACCAACTCTGACCTCATTTCTTAGTTATAAATAACCATTTGACCATTTGCACGTGCTATATTCAGGGTTGAGCCCAGTCCTACGCTGAGGTCTATTTTTCCCAACTGCAATAGTCCTTAATAAAATGTAATTGTATCACTTTAACTACTATCTAGCTTTTTTGTTCTTTGACAAAAACAATCTTTTTTTCATTTCTAAGATCCTTTGGGAAAGGGTGGGACAACAAGGCAGAAGAGCGGCTGCGCCTGCGCCTTGGGACCCGCTGGCCTGTACGCTTCCGGTCCGTGCGCAAAGGCCTCCCCGGAAACGAGAAGGGGAAGGAGACTCAAGGACCTGGAGCGGGTTGAGAGGGCAGTGTGTCTTGTGGAGTTTCGCATGGAGGTCGTTGGATTTTCCCAAATTCTTCCAGATTGGGGGAAAAAAAGGAACTGGGACAAAAATCTCGTTGGGGAGTGGCTTCAGTTGCCTTTTGTTAAGGTAATGCCCTCTGCTCCCAGAGGTGGGTTGCTGGGGCCTGGGTGTGGGATTGCTGGTGCTTCCCTCTGTGGGGTGGGCGTGGGCTGTGAATGAGACGGGGCTGGCAGTGCTTCTCTGAGACCTCTCTGTCTTGGAAATCAGACTATTTTTGCGGATCTTGGAAGTTCTTAGAAGGCTTGGAGGCCAGACTTTTTTTGTATTCGCTATTATTGTTGCCATCAAAGTGGAAAGTGCGTATATTATTTTAAAACCTAATGCGGGAGGATTTATAATGAAAAGCAAAAGTTCCCCATCCTCAGAGGCTGCCAGTTTTCACCAGTTTTGTATTTAGTTCTAATTCCTGAGAAATAGCTAAATTAAACACTTAATTTGCTTAAAAAAAATTAAAAGGAAAATGTAAGCTAGGCTCACTGGCTCATGCTTGTAGTCTCAGGTACTCAGGCAGCTGAGGCAGAAGGATTGATTGAGCCAAGGAGTTGAAGGACAGCCAGCCTGGGCAACACTGCAAGACCCTGTCTCTAAAATAAATAAATAAACAAATAAATAAAAACTTGACTAAATAAAAAATTATAATTTTATCCTAAATTATTAACATAAATTATGATGTTTCCTTCCCTGATGTTCTGTGACCCAGTAGTCACAGATATTAGTTATGAGTCATTGATATTAGTTAAGCACCATTCTAGTTCTGGTATTCTTTGTATTTAAATTATATAATCAAAGACTTAGATTTAAACCATCTGTAAATTACCTTATAACTCTCAAATCTTCTTTTCCTTTCCTTTTTTTTTTTAATTGTTTTTAGAGATTAGGTCTCACTGTACTCCCCAGGCTGGAGTGTTGTGGCACAATAATAGCTAACTGCAACCTTGAACGCCTGTGCTCAAGTGATCCTCCCACCTCAGCCTCCCCCGCAGGTAGGACTACAGGCACATGCCAGCATGCCCAGCTAATTTAAAAAAAAAAATTTTATACAGATAGAGTCTCCCTATGTTGCCCAGACTGGCCTCAAGCAATCTTCCTGCCTCAGCCTCCCAAAGTGCTGGGATTATGGGGGTAAGCTGCCAGGCCTGGCCTCCTTTTCCTAGTTAGACTTCAGAACTTTGAATATGAAATAAAATGAAAGTTTTCAAATTTCATGGATCAAGAAATAATAGGTTTTCTTCTTGAAAACTGAAAAAACAGCTCACTGATTCCTTAATTATATGAAAATTGCAATGTATTTTATAATTAATTCTGGAAATCTTTACTTTTATTTTTCCTCTAAAAAGTTTTAAAAATTTATTTTATTTTATGAAAAAATCATTGATTCATTGATTTATTCAATACATATTTACTATTTATGAGGTAATAGGCATTGTGTTTTGGATCTGGAGATATGGCAGTGAACACTACAGGCAAAACTAATTATAGAAATTTCAATATATAGATATAGATATGATTATGTATATACACACTGGTACATATATTTGTATGTCTATGCGATATATGTATATATTAATAGTTATATGTAATTATATGATAATTATAGAGAAAATCAAGAGAGGAAGGCAGATAGAGAGTCCTACAAGGGTGAGCATTGTCAAATTTATATACAATTTTAAGTTGTAGCCAGTGCGGACCTCATTGAGAATATGCTATTTTATCAAAACACCTGATAAAAATGATGAAGTGAGGCATGTGCATATCTATGAGAAAAGATTTCAACCTGAGAATAGCAAACACAAAGGCTAACGTGTGTTTGTCACATTCCGGCAAAGTCTACTGAAGTAGCCAGAGTAGAGGAAGGAAAGAGGAACATATCAGGATATAAAGTCAGAGAGAGAGTGGAGGCTGCCACTGGACACCTTGCAGTTCACGGTAAGAACTCTGTCTTTTGCTCCGAGGCAAAGTGTTCCATTGCAGTCAACTGAGCAAACGAATCTAACATATCATAAAAGGATCACTCTTGCTCTTTTGTTGAGAATAAACATCAGGGAGGCAGGAATGGAAGCAGAGCAACCAGTAAGGAGAATACAGCAATAATTCACATGAAATGATGGCTTGACTGTGACGATAGTGGAGACACATGAGAAAGTTGTCAGATTTTGGATATATTTTTAAGACAAAGCCACTGATATTTGGGACATGAAAAAGAGAGTCATGAAGGAAAATTTAAGATATTTGTCTAGAGAAACTTAAAGAATGGAGTTGTCATTTACTCAGAAAAAGACCATGAGTGGAACAGCACTAGGGGGCAGCGTTGAGTGTGTTACATTTCAAAAGTTTCCTATTCAACCAAGCATATCAATCAAATCAGCAGTTGAATAAACGTGACTGCATTTCCAAAGCAAGGCTCAAACTTGACAGTTAGAAGAAAATTAATGGTATTTAAAGTCATTAGCCTCAATTAGGTCACTAAAAACGTAATGTTGACGCAGAAGAGAGGAGACTCAAGGGCTGAGCTTTTGGGCATGCCAAAATTTTAAGGTCAAGGAAATAAAAAGAAAGAATCCTACAAAGAAATGACTATGGGATCAGACAAATAACAAGAAGAATGTGGTTTCTCAAAAGCCATGAGAAAAAGTTTCAAGTAGGAGGAAATACTTAACACTGCCAAAGGTCAAGAAAGGTGAGGACTGAAAATTTACTGTTGAAATTTGCGCCATGGAGCTCATTGATAATTTTGATTAGAAAAGCTTTGTCGAAAGGTGTCGGTTAATGACTGATTGTGATAAAGAAAAATGTCAAGAGAGGAATTTGAAATAGGGAATATAGACAACTGGGGATTATGTTTTAAAACCTAATACATCTGTCTTGTGTTAATATAAAGAACATAATCTGCTTAGATGAGTACTTAGCTCACAGTAGGTAGTAAATATTCGTTGGATGTGTAGACAAATGAATTAATGAAAAAGAATCAAAATCCAGCCTGGCAGAACAGATTTATTAGCTTTAAGGCCTAAGGTACCCAAGCCAAAACGATCTCTAGTTACCTGATTGGAAAGAGTGTTTGAAATACAAGAAAATATGAAAAATTAAACCTTTTCTTATACCACAATTTCAAAAGTTTATCCATTTTTGTACTGGAAATTTATCCATTCTTTCTTAGGACCATACTCACCCACTGGGAGCCTGCAAATCGCATTTCTCAGACTCCCTTGCAAATTGTCTTCGTATTCATTTCTATTAATGGCAGTTATAGACAGGACATATTAGAAGGTCGAGGCCGTTGGTGACAGTGGCTGGAGGTTGTTGCAGAGCCATCCTCTCTTTGCAGATGCCCAGAGCCTGAAGAAGCAGGTGGCATCCCTTTGGCAGTTCTGACTTTGACAGAGCTGGTGCCTGTTTGCAGATTTAATACCTGGCCTCAACATTGCCCCGCTGATGGTCCTAGCACCACTACCAGCCCCTGAGCCTTCAGCAGAGAAGTAAAATATTCTGCTTAGGGATGCAAGAATATGAATGAAAGTATCTTCCTGATTTTGGATAGCAACCCATTTCTCTTTTCCTCTCCCAGCCATCACTGTTTTTGCTTTCTTGCCTTTCAATGAATTTGTAAGCAATTCCCTATTTTAAATCCCTCCAGAGGAAATATCTAACATAGCTTCTGTTTTCCTAACTAGACTTAAATGTTAAAATTGTCAATGGTGGCTTTTATCTTCATATCTTGCTGAGGTATCCCTTTCTCTAGAATATTCTTATGGGGTTCTTTTCCTTCTGATTTTAAATTTTAGAGTAATTTCAAGGCCTCTGTCACTCTATTTGTGTGTGTTTATGTGTGTGTGTGTGTGAAGTTTTTCCTCATCACTCCAGGTAGATCACATGGACACTTGTTCCTCCAAACTTTTATGACAATCATTTGTTGAAATATGTTACATAACACTTACTTACTGTAGGGATTCACAAATTAAAATACACTATACACCAATAAGCAAAGAAAATTTATTTTCTATATTTTTCTTACTGATTAGATGAATTCTTTATAGAGTAGTGGGGAAAAATGAAATGCTGTCCAAATTTTGTAAGCTTAGTGTGTTATAATACTTCAAACAGGTAAAATTCTCAGATTTTTCACTAGTTGGCCCTCCTTCCTCCTCATTCTTACCCATAACAGTATTTGGTAGTTGGGATAGTAGATCTTGAAAAATACATGTATTAAGGAGCGATAGATACCCAAATCCACACAGTATCCTCTGTATTCCCTGGGTCTCTGTTCTGACATGATCTGAACTGCTCCCTGGATGGGTGACTAAGGAGGTAAAGCAGATTCCTTCCTTGGGAATTTTGTTGTCCCCTGTAGCTAACATCTAAAGATGTTCACTTCAGATCCTTTTCTCCCTTGCCCTGGGAATGTCCTAGTTTCTTTTCTGAATGACTGTCCCTTCTTTGACTCTCACTGAAAACCCATCTACTGCTTAGCTTGTCCTCCACTTGGCATAGAACTAAAAACAACATGGTTTCCCTGTCTCTGTTTTACATGATACTGAGAATAAGCAAAGGAACTTAGCTACTTTCTCTAGGAAATAATTTCTGGTGAATAATAAGACTGTGAACCACCTAATCTAGTTTAAGAGGACTAAGGGTTAGTTCATCAAAATTTCTCTTCAGCCCCTTACCTGAGGGTGTTCACCAATCCAAAGCTCTTATGTCACAATCTCTTCCCAATCACAAATAAAATACTATCCCATAATTTCCCTTATATTTTTCTTATGTCAAAATATCTTCCCAATCCCATATAAAACATTGTGCCATAAGTTTCCCTCTTTTGTAATACTAATAAGATTCTGTCAGCATGATATTCTCCCTGGCTACAGTAAGTCTAAAAGTGGTTATGCTTGATCAAAATTTTTATGTTGTTTTGTTTTTCCTAGAGGTCCTTTGGGGAATCAACTGGTAGTTGGTCCAGACTAGCCCATCTAACTTTGACAAATCCCATGATATGTCCACTGGATCCCTACGTAGTCACTCTGGACAGGCCCTCTGCAGGGAATCCAAGGTTCCATAAACTATAAGCAAGAAAGGAAGGAAATTTGAAAGCTAAATTCTGGCCTTCCTACTGTCTATCGGCTCTCTACCAGCAAGCTTAATTTGATGTGGCTATACACTGATTATTATACATAGCTTGCAAGGCAGTCTTTTCCCAAAATTCCAAATATTTTGATGGGAAAAAACCCTCTGTACTTAAAAATTTTCCCAAACCACATAACAAATCTCCTTATTTTAGAGTAAAACTCAGAAGTTAGGTTGGAATTCATGTACAATTGCTAAATTCTCTTTATTTCTCCTCCCCATAATCTCTGTGTTTAGAAATAAAGATAATTTTCCATTCCCACTTTCTTTGTGATTTCCCTCAAAGGAAACTCCATAGTTGACTCATTCAATTATTTGATAAGCTCAAAGGAAAGTTTTGTTTTAAAAAGTTCAACTTTGAGAATGTGGATTGATCAATGGCTTCCTTTCCTACACCAGTCATTCACAACCAGGGACAGTTTTGCCCCATGGAGATCTTTGGCAATGCGTGGAGGCATTTTGATTGTCATGATTTAGAGGATGTTATAGGTATATCCTGCTAAACATCCTACAATGCACAAAACAGCCACCAAAAACAAAGAATTAGCAGACAATATCAATAATACTGAGGTTGATAAATCCTGTTCTAGACAGTATCACTCTTATTTACAATAGGTCATAAACAAATATATAAATTTATGTATAGTAATAACTTTTTTATCTTGAGGGCAATGAGCAAAACATGTTATTTGTTTATTCATTCATTTATGTATGTATGTATGTACACATTTCTGTCTAGTGCAGCTGAAATATCTATGTATCAAAGTGATTACAGTGCACTACTCTTTGAAGAAGTGTATCCAGAAAAGCAATGTCTTAATTTGCAATGCAATTTAGTAAGCATTTATCATACATCTATTATGTTTAAGCATTGTTGGGTGCTATAGATACGTTTAAAAGAAAGTTTCCTTCAATCCAGGGGCTTAATCAGTGAGAGACCTACTCTGATAAGAACTATACTTAGGGTACAAAATTTTTTTGAAAGGAGAGGGGAACAACAGATTAATTCCTCTTGGGAAGCTGTGGGAAGGCCTTATTTAAGCAGGAGAATATGAGCGTGTTGGGAAATAATATGGAAATATTCAGGAAAAATAACTTGTTGACAAATGCAGCAATTTAAATTTCATGGTAAACATGAGTTAATTTTAATCATTTAAAATAATTTAATATGGTTCATATGAGAAGTGAAGATTAAGAAGATATTTAAAGAATTTTTTCAAAAGGTAAATTGTCCACTGAGTGTTGGAGATTGTCTTCAAGCATATAGTTTCACATGAAAATATGCATGGAAAATTGCAGCAAACTTGGACATACACAGATATGAAATTATTTGAATTTCAGATTGGTTGTTTTACATATTATACACTACTAAGTATTTATTTTGCATGTTCTTTGGAAGAGAAAATTGAAAGTATTTGCCTAATCAATGATATATATGTACCTCTTCAAACTTGTATCTTCTTGCAGACCTAAATTTGACTTAATTACAGGTTAATGAGATGTGTTTGTTTCTATCCATATTTAACAATGATTTTATAGGGCTTTAGAGTTACAAGTTAAGATCTTCTTCTTACTTTATATAGTAAAATTACAAAGATACAGCTAAATGAATTCATTTTATGCAAATTCTTTCCATATTGTAAATGTAAAAAATAAGCAAGGTAAAAGGAAAATATTCTCTTTGAGTGCCATTAAAAGGCCAGTAGAATCTCCTCGGCAACTTCCTCAAAGGTCAACGTTCGTATCTATAAAAGCAAATTTCAATTATCTTGGACACACTCAGCAATTGCCACATTACATCATTTATTATGCTTAGCTATTTAAACTAAAACAAAAAGTGCAGGTTCATTAGACTGTTGCTAGATGGGAGAACCTATAAACTAGCTTTATCTTTGAGAAAAATTTTAATGTATGTTTGTTTATTTTGTATTAGCATAACTTGAAGAAGTGATTATAATGTTCAATTTGCAAGAGAAAAATTTAAATATCAGCATTAAAGCTATTGCATTTATTCTTTTAATAGTCTATTTTCGAAATTGTTGACTCAGCTTTTGAGTACTGAGATGTGTGATTGATAAAAGTGATAATAAAATTTAATCACATTCATGTAAGATATGTTATTATCACCAAATAATACATGTAGTACAACTCACACCTTTTAAATAGCAGTACAGAATAGTGCATATTAGTTTTAATAGCAACCACTCATTTGTATTTATCTAACATAAATTACACATTGATTTAAGTTATTTTAACACAAAATATTTGGCAATATTAGAAAATAGTCATTCTCGAATGTTTAAATAACTCTTCTAGGCCCCATAGAAGATATTTATCATTCTGAAATGTCAGTTTCTAGAAGAATCAGGATGATATTTTCTAGAATATGTGTGATTTGTGACACCCAAGGCATTTCTATATGTGGCTAACAGTGAAATTGGCAGGATTCCTAGTCAATTCACTCATTCTCAATATTCCTTGATAAACACTGAACACTCTAGCTGAATTACTCAAATATAAATATTATTTGTTCATGGCAGAAATAAACATATATGTCCATAACATGGATATTTGTCTACACATATGATGTGACTCTTATACAAAAATTAAAGATACACTGGCTTTTCAAGTCACCAGATGAACATTTTGTACTTATAGTAAGAGAATTCACGGTCAGAGTTTCTGAATAGATAAATAACACAACAAACAAAAAACCAATATCTTTGGAAACAGACTATATTTTTTGTTAAAGCAGAATATTTTTATACAAACTTTTTGCAAATGCACACGCGAGGTAGCAAATAATGTAATAAATAAAACTTAGTGATTTAAAATAATAATTGAGTACCAATGATAACTCAAACCCATTGTGTACCAACCTCAATTGTGTAGCTCAATTGTAATTATGCACCATTTTAGCACTAGAGTTAAGAAAAACAATTTAAATGAAATTGATCATAATCACAAAGTAGGTAAATAGACAAAAGGACTTGAACTTTTAGTCTTAGTGACTCTCCATTAGAATCAAAAGAACTCTTGTAATAAAGGCTTTCTTATTCATTACTAGTAGAGGGTCAACTACTCTTTTCCTTTTTTGTGTTAGTATTAAGCCTTGGTGTTGGAATAATGGTTTCCATGAGAGCTCTGCAGGCTCTCTATTATCAAGCCTATTTACCAGATATAAAAAGTATACGACGACATGAGTTTTTAGCCTTATAGCTCGTGAAGGTCAGTCCATTTGGGGAGGCTTCATTTCAGAGTAGAGCTTCTCAGCTGACAAAATAACTAAAGGCTTACAGACTACATAGCAGCTTGAAATGGGGATATTTTCCTTTCATAATATGCATGAATGTGCAAAGCAATGAAAGATATTTTCTCTAGCTGACTAATTCTATGGTTCCTATAACAAATAACATTCTGTATATTATCCCCTAAAATGTAAAATGTATACATACTGGCACACACACGTATAAATACACATATGCATGCATACATATATGAAAAATCCTAGAGATAATTGTGATATTACATATGTATTTCTGCTTTGTTCTATTTTGAATTCTTTTATTTGAGTAAGATATGTTAAATAAAATTTATAGGAGGCATTTGCTTCGAACTGAACTCCTGCGCTAGGCCCAACAGACCAAACCAAAACAGAGTTCCTCATGCTGAAATTCCACATTGTTGGGTCATAGTCTGAAATGTCAGTTCTTAGTGCACTCATGACCGAAGAATGACCAGAGACACCAAAGTAAGGCAAGCATGAAAATGTGGTTTATTAAGGAGAGAAAGATAGGATTATAGAGCAAGAGCAAGATATAGGTTTACAGAGCAAGATATGTATGCTACAGATGACAACTGGACCCATTGTTACAGCAAAGAGAAAGCAAAAAGGGCTTGGTTATGGACTACTTCATGTTTTATAGTGTTCAGATTGAGGCCTTCTTCATGGCTCAGATGTTACCATGAAACCACTTTGACTGGACTGTTGGGAGTCATATGACCTGAGCCTTACTATGCATGCAGATCTCCCATAAGCCTCTCTGAAGGCCATTTTGGGGGATGAACTGTAAAGGCACCCACTTTGCAGGAGGATACCTGGAATCCCTCACTATATACCTAACATTTCCCCACTGTCTATTTTAGAGGCCGAAATCATGGGTAGGGGTGTTGATTCATCTATCTGCTTTCTGCTGAGTGGGGGCAATGATCCCTACTAGGGTAGCATCTTACAGGTTCTCTGGGAGTCTCTCCAGGGAACTTTGGTGTACGTTCTCAGAAGATTATTGTAGTTGTAGGTGTGAGGAGGAGGTAGGCGCTAGGGCTGGCAGAGAATGTAGGACCATTTGTAGCTTGATGGCCTCTAGATGACATGAAATAAATTTAGTTAGAAAGTTTATGAGGATTGGTCCCAATATTACAATTCCCAGGATGCACAGTAATGGAAGGAAATTACCAAGGACATCCACCAGGGCCTAGAGGTCTTGCCTCATGTCTGGAGATTAGAAGTGGACTCTAGGATGACATTGATGTTGTCCTGAACCTATCCTGACTTGTTAACATAGAAGCAGCACTGTTCTTTTAAAAACAACCAGGTGCCCCCTTCTGCTGCAGTTAGAAGATTGAGGGCCTGCCTATTTTGTAAGGCAACCCCTCCACCACCAAATCTAACTGTTCCTGTAAGAGGGTAAGTGTATGGCTAGTTTTCATCAGGCCTCATGCTGCCTCTGTGGCCAAAGACTGTAGGCCCAGGGATGTGTCTCCTGTGACTACTCTGAAATGGATCCTGTTTCCATAAAGGCAAAAAGTGCCAGTTTGGTTTTCCAGGGCAAAAGACATCTTGCCCATGGATAAACATTTTGTGCTACTTATTTGAAGGAGCCACAGCAGGGGGAGTCTCCTTGAACAGGTACTGGAGATCCTCCAGGGAAGTACACAAGTATTTGCCTCCAGTGTTGGAGTCCTCATTTGTGGGGGCCAGATGAGTTTTATTTTGGTCCCTTCATGGCTTCACCCAAGAATGTTGGATCCAAGTAGGTATGCCTGGGACCTGGGAAGCGAAGGCAGGACCATTGTTGCTCCATAAGGACCAGAAAGGCCAAAATGAGGTATGATGTCCTCTGGAAGTCTTTGGGAAACTTCAGTGCCATTTTCAGTCCTGCAAGGAAAAGCTTCAACCCAATGAGTAAAAGTGTCAATAAACACTAATAAGTACTTGAATCCTCTATAGGGAGGCATTGGGTGAAATCTATTGGCTAGTCCTCACTGGGGTAGGTCCCCTTTCCTTGGGCTGTAGAGCCAAGTTTTACCCTCAAAGCCCCTTGGGGATCATTGGTTTGGCAGATAGTACAAAGTGAGGTGACTTGTTTAATAGTGGAGGCTAGCAAAGGCCTAGCAGATTGACTGGACAATTAGGAATTACCAGAAAAGAATGTTCAATGATTATGTCCTCCCACAAACAAAGCAAAGGGAGAGTAAAGAATTGTTTGTTAGGGCCCCTAAAGACTCTGGTGACAATACACGATTGAGTACTCCGTTTTCCAGAGTAGGCGAGGACAGAGTAGGCAGCCCCCATATTGAGAAAACTTCCTGGCCTACCTGCCACCAGGGAGGTTATCCTTGGCTCCAATGATCATTGTCTGCCCGGGAGCTAAAGGGAGTGGGCTCCATCATTGTTGTACCATGATCCAGTCTGGGGACTGACTCCCCTCCTGGGATGATCCCATGGGACAGAGTGTGGTCCAGTGACCTGTTTGATGGTACTGATGACAATGGGCCTGGAGCAGCCTGTCCCTGTCAGGGCAGATTTGGACCCAATGCCCTTCCCATCAGCAGATGTGGCATCAGAGATCCCTTCCTTTGGTGGAGGCTTTGGCTGTTGGTCTGAATGTGGGCACCAGTGCTTCCATTAATGGGGCATGTCTAGCCTCTTTCCTCAGGTTCCTTCTCCCAAGGCTGAGACTCAAGCTCAAAAGTTCTGTTATAGGAAACAGAATTAGTGGCAGCTACCATGTCATCCGGGGAGGTGGTAAGGTCCTCAACAAGCTTCTGTAGCTTTTTCCTAATGTCTGGTGCTTCTTGGGTCAAGAATTTGTCTTTTAATATCACTTGTTCCTCATAGGAGTTAAGATCAAGAGAGGTATGTCTCCATTGCCTTCTAGACCTGATCCATGAAAACTATGGGGTTTTCCTTGGGCCCTGGGTTATGGCAGTGTCCTTAAAATAATTGACCACCTTTTGCCTAGTGGCCTTGAGGTGACCATACTAGATGGTAGATACTCTACCATCTCTCTTTTGAGGAGTTATTATTTCACCTTGGGTCATTCACATGCACTGCTATTTCACCTACTGGATATCTAGAATCTGAAAGGGTAATCCAGTGACAAACTTTTGTTCTAACACTCTAGATTTCTCAAAATCATTTAAAGTCTGGCTTAGAATAACATGGACATCTTTCTAAGCCAAGTAATAGGCTAGACACAAATGCTGGAATGTCTCTACATACTTATTAGGGTGATTTGTGTAGCTTCCCAGATCCTGTTTTATTTGCTTTAACTCTACTAAACTTAAAGGGCTTATGGACCACGGCTGGTCCAAACTCCCCCACTGCTTCCACCAAGTGTAGGAGCTGAGCTGCCTTTCCCCTGGTGGAGGTAGAGACAGCAACACTTCCCCTTTATAGGGCCCCCCTAGACCTCCCCGGGTATGGGGGCAGCTCAAAACAGGTGGGAACCTGAGGAGGATCTCTCAACACCATAATCTTACTTGGCTCTATACACTCCTTGCACCACTGAGATTTTCCCATAAATATAAGAAAGCTTGTACATAGGGTATTTCAGCCCATTTTTTTTTCCCTTTTGCAAAAGATGTCCAACTATAAGATGGCGGGGTGATTTAGAGTCCCATATGGTGGCCACTGCTTTCTGTTGCCCAGCTTGTACTGTGTCCAGGTGGTTGTGCAGAAGAAGATTAAACATTGTTTTTCTTCAGAGTGTCTGGATCGAACTTGTCCCAGTTTGAGAAAATGCACCCCAAAGGCGTGTTAGGAGGCATTTTTTTATTTCTGTGCACCCATCTAAAAGGGAATTAAAAAAAGGAAAACAAGGAGAGACTTTACCAGCTGGGGTCTGTTAGGGCTGGGCATCCCCAGGTAACACTGGGGGTCATGCAGCCAAGGTACCTGTCCAGATGTCTCTTTTGCAATTTGTAGGAAGAGGGGCTGTGCACAACCCCTCACACCTAAAATTCATTGTTAAGCACTAGGATAAGGATATCTGTTGATATAATGATCTGGTTCATTTGTAAAAGTACCAGTGATTGGGTGGCCAGCCATGATAAGGAGGGCACTTCCTGGGATGGAGCAAAATAGGCAGGTTGAGGGTGAAGGAGAAGGGCCCAATAAAACCAGGGGTATAGGTATTTAACTGTGCTCCACATGGGAGAGACATGGCGGGGATAGATGCAGATCCGTTCATGTACAGGCATGTCCATGGGCTATATAAACCCTCAGGTCCTAAAAGGACCCTAAGAAAATCAGCACTGACTGAGTCCTGCTTTGCTTATTGTTGGGCGTACAAGTTCAGTCCCAGTGAGTGAGCCAGGCACTAGGTAGCTTAATGCAGAAAAAACTAGGGGAGGAAACATTTAGCCTTAAAGGGGCTGCAAACACCCCTTCAGAGCAGAAAGAAAAGTACATTATCAAAACCAACACGAAGCCAGGAAGCATAAGAGTAACAGGGAAGAGCCTTCTTCCCTAAAGTAAAACAAAATGAAAGGCTTCTTACCTACCTCAGGGGACATATTGCCAAACTCCTTATCACACGCCTGAATTTAGCCAAGAACTCAACTATGCAGTCTATGCAGGTGGAAAATGAAAGCAAGCACCAGCACCTCCTCCAATACTGGCTGCAAAGCAGGAAGATGCAAAGCAAGAGTGTGTCATGGAGAATGGTGAGCTGACCCTCCTAGACAGAAATATTCTAGTCACTGTACCAAATATGTCAGGTTGCAGTCTGAAATGTCGCTTCTTGGTGCACTTACGGCCAAAGAATGACCAGACACACCAAAGTAAAGCAAGCACAAAAATGAAGTTTATTGAGGAGAAAAATATAGGATGACAGAGCAGACGCAAGATACAGGTTTACAGAGCAAGCAAGATACATTCGCCACAGATGACAACTTGACCCATTGTTGCAGCAAAAAGAGAGCAGAAAGGGTGTGGTTATGGTCTGGGTCTTGTTTTATAGTGTTTGCATTGAGACCTCCCTGTGGCTCAGACATCACCATGGAACCACTTTGGACAGTTGGGAGTTACATGATCCAACTGTTGTATAACTCCCAACTGTTATATGCGCATGTGGATTTCCTATTAGCCTCTCTGAAAGCCCATTGGTGGGGGAGTGAACCTCAAAATCACCCAGTTTCATCCGTAGGAGACTTGGAATCCCTTTCTATCTGCCTAACAACATCACCCAGCTGAAACTAAGATCCTTATCTGACTTTCTGAGAAATCAGGAGAGAGAGCAATAAGAGCAGAAACTCCAAACAGGCAGTTTTAGCTGACATGTTAAGGAAGTCCTCTCTGCTTTAACCTTGGCAAGAAAAGTAACTTGAAAATGAGCAGTATACTTTTTGTTTTTGTTTCTGCTTTCTTCAGGCCTTTTCTGTCCCCAAACCAGTCTTCTCTGCTGGCTTACTCGAACACTCATTCTGGTTTATAAAATGAGATGCTGTCTGAGTCTAAAATCACAAATAAAAGCCAATTAACATCTTTAAACTATTTCAATAAATTTATAATTTTGTCTTTTGACATGTGGAATGAATCTACAGAATTCTTATAAATCCTCATCCTACTTGAAAAAGTTTTGGGAGACTGTCTATATTGGCAATTATTGTATTATGTTTAATACTGAAGCATCATGCATCGTAGCAGACAGGAAATAGATAATGTAACACAGAACTCATACCTGTTATCCAAACTGAAGCAATAATTCTCCTGTTCTTCCATATAGAATATGATAATTTGGACCCACCTCCAAAAATAATCAGTGATTTACAATGAATAAAATGACACATAGATAATATGATTAAAATAGATTAACAAAATGTATTAAAATTATTTTAGCTATTATTTTGATCATTAAATAAAGTAAGCACAACTTAACATCATTTCTGTAAACTATATTTCTTCAGAATTTTTTTAGAGATATAAAAAATAATTACAGAATACTATTTCCTCTGGCTCTTATTTACTTATGATGCCTTTAGAGTTCAATGAATTTTTAATTTTTTAATTTTTAACTATTATGAATTTATAATAGTTGTATATATTTATGGGGTACATGTGATGTTTTGATACAAGCATACGGTGTGAATTAATCAAATCAAATAACTGGGGTATTCATCACCTCAGGCAAATACTATTTCTTTGTATTAGGAACATTCCATTTCCACTCTTGTAGTGATTATTGATTATAATCATTTTTTTGTACTATCAAATATTGTTCATTCCATCTATGTACTGTCTAACTATATTTTTCCACCCATTAACCATCCCCACTATATTCCCCCCTCCCTGCCATCCTTCCCAACCTCTAGTAACCATCATTCTACTCTCTGTTTTCCTAAGATCCATTGTTTTTAATATTTAGCTCCCACATATTGAGGATAAGTTCACTATAGATATGTGAATTTATTTCTGGGCTCTCTATTCTGTTCCATTGGTCTATGTGTCTGTCTTTATGTTAGAACCGTGCTGCTTTGGTTACTACGGCTCTGTAGTATAATTTGAAGTCAGGACATAGTACTGGAGGTTCCAGCTAGAGCAATCAGACAAGAGAAAGAAACAAAGGGCATCCAAATTGGAAAGGAAGAAGTCAAATGATCCTTTTGTGCAGACGATATGATCTTATATGTAGAGAAACCTAAAGACTCCGCAAAAAAAAAAAAAACTATTAGAACTTATAAATAAAGTTAGGATTTTGTTGCAGGATACAAAATCAACATACAAAAATCAGTAGCATTTTTATATGCCAATAGTAAATAATCTGAAAAAGAAATAAAGGAAGTAATCTAATTTACATTAGCTATAAATAAAATAAAATACCTAGAAATAAACTTAACTAAAGAAGTGAAAGATCTCTATAATTAAAGCTATAAAATATTGATGAAAGAATTTGAAGAGAACACAAAAAATGGAAAAATATTCCATTCTCATGGATTGGAAGAATCAATATTGTCAAAATGTCCGTACAGCCCAAAGCAATCTACAGATTCAATGCAAATCCCATCAAAATATCAATAACATTCTTTTCAGAAATAGAAAAAATGATCCTCAAATGTACATGAAACCACTAAAGGCCCAGAATAGCCAAAGCCATGCTAAACAAAAAGAACGAAACTGGAGGAGTCACATTAGTTTTCAGTTCATTTTAATAAATACAAATAATAAGACCTGTGCAATAAAATAAATGCAAAAACACTATACCCAAAGTAATTATCTGAAACTTATGTGCATTTCTTGAGAATACTACAAAAACAAAATTCAGAACAGTGTGGCTACAAGTAATTTAAGAAATAATTGTAGTTTCTGGATGTTTTACATTTTTTGGAATTTCCTAAATGCTTTAATTTTGTAATGTAAGAATATATTTTTACCTATTTATTTACATTTATATGAAGAAACATGTAAAATATATTGAATATATATTGAAGTTGTAAGCTAAAAGTAATATCTTAAAGCCTCCTGACAACTGAATGGGACCCCTGCTGGCCAAGGGGACCCCGAAAAAACTTTAAAACTGAATTTCTAGCCATGAAAGGAAAGGAGATTGGACATGCCTTATTATACCCCCTCAATTTTGAGTTTAGATACAACAATTGACCAGAGTTAGTGTTAAAACAGAGACCATAAGACTGACAAAACAGACTCTTTGTAATAATAAGATACTAAATTATTAACAATACTGAAGGTATTGTATTCAGTATTAACAATACTGAAATTATTAACAATGATGAAAATCAAGGGTTAAGTCACACTTGCAGGTCACAAATTTGCTTAACTGATCACATGATTCAAGTATATTGTGGCTTCCCCTCTAATTAAAAGACTTCCTTATCTCAGCATAACCAATTAAAATCAAAGAATGTTGGAACCCACCTCTAATCTTTAAGTACCTGCTTTGAGATGTCCTGCCTTTTCAGACCAAACCAATTAATACCTTCCATGCATTGATTTATGGTTTTACCTGCAATTCCTGTCTCCCTAAAATGTATAAAACCCAACTATAACCCAACTGCCTTGGTAACAAGTAAACTTACTCAAGGCTTCTTGGTTATGGCTCCTCAGGCTGACAGTCACACATATTTGGCTCAGAATAAACCTCTTTAAATTATTTTACTGTTTGGATTTTTTTCATAAGCAAAGTACATACATACATTTAAAAATACATTTAAACATGGGTAGGATATGTTACTACGCTTTTAAAGGTAACTTTTTCATAGTTTAAATAATCTGCATGGATATTGTGCTTTCAGTGCCTGACATTCTACTGGAAACTAGAACACTCATTGGCTAAATTCATGAAATAAGAAGGCTGTCCAGAAAGTATACAGCAATGTAATATGTTAATTATATTATATTAATATATTATATTATATTAATGTATTATATTAATATATTATATATAATATATTAATATATTATATTAATAATGGCTGGATACTTTCCAGACAGACCTTGTATAGACTTGAATTTATTAATAACTCTCTTCTCTGTGGCTCTTGTTAGTAATGCATATTAGGTATGAAAGTATGCTCTGCTGTTTACCTATATCTAATGATATAATTTAGTGGTTATTTGTGCAACTCTGGAGTCAAGTTGACTGGGTATGAAAACTTCATCCATCACTCGTTAGCTCTTTACAAACAGAGTTCCCCAAAGACATCTCTTTATATATAAAATATGGATAAAATTGTACCTAGTATTATTATAGATTTTAGTAATATAATAAATGTAAATTATTTAGAGTGACACATAGCATATATTATAACATACACAAAATAAATATTTGCTGTACTATATTTTCATTATTAAAATATAATTTTATTATTAAACATTGTTTGATGTGATAAAGCCAAATGTGGTATCCTGGCAAGAAGTGAGTAATATTCTGCAGAATAGTGAGATGCATTCTCTGATAGCATCTACACTGCAGATGGATATGCTACGTGTAAATGCCTATCAACATCTTTAACTGCACACACCCTACCACACCTCCCTGAATTTGAACTCTAGTAAGGCATTAGACCATAGAAATACTTGTAAATTACTTGGAAAGGATCAAGAGAAGTGTACTGTTTTAGCAGATATTTAGGAAGTATAATGATCTCTACTAGATAATTGGATATTGGCATTGAAGAAGAGAGAAAAAAATAATTAGTACAAGTATATGCTCTTGGGCAAAGGAAGGCATTCAATGCTGGAGGAGAAATAAGTTGGCATTGAGGAATTACATGACTTCTTGGTGAGGATTCCATATGCTCCCTGCTTCTACTGAAATATAATTTATGAAAGCATGGGCTGCAGAGTTATCTCTTGGAGTAATCACCGAATTGCAGCTAATTGAACAGATGGGAAGAACCAACAAATCAAAATGAGAATCAACTATCATAGGTGTATTGGTAAAACTACAAGAGTTTAGTGTAATAGAATTCAATGGAACAGAGTGTTTAAAGAATGAAAAGTATAAAAAGGTTAAATGGTTCTCTGGTTTCTCTATTGTCTTTACTTGGAGCCTCGTATAATATAATAAGGTATGTAACAATGTAAACATGGGTAACTTGCTCAGAGTCATGATGTGATGTTTTATGTCTGATCCGGAATTCAACCAGAACTATTGGAATCAACCCCTGTACTATACCGTGCATAGAAGTTCATCTCTCTCTCTCTCTGTCTCTCTGTCTCCCTTCCTCTGTCTCTCTCACACAACAACACAGCTGCTGTAGATATTCACACTGGGCTGCTAAGGCAGTTCTGCTTTAAGAATGTCTCAAAAAACCATGCTTTCTCTGAATCCATCATATCTTAGAATGCAGCATTCATCCATCCGTATGGCTTAAGATAGCAACTTAGATTCAAAGAGTAGGAAGATGGAGAAGTAAAAAATAAGGTTGTATTCTAACTGTGTCTGGACAAAATAAAAAGCTACTCCTACATATATCCATCACCATGTTTAGAAAAATAAAGCTGGAAAAATAAGTCTTAATATTTAGTACCTATATATGTGACTGAATATTATTATAGTAATGGAGTAATAGAGAATGGGGTTATGAAATATTCAAAATATTTCAATTGCTTTTTGAATCATATGGTTATAAGTAGGAAATATGTATGTGTCCATTAGTAAAGTCAAGAATTTTACATAAAAAGGATCATATAATACAATTTATTTTGCATGATTTTGTATGTACATTTTTTGGTACCTAGCTTCTGTCACTCAGCAAATTTGATTGAGTCATGCTGTTGCATATTTCAAGAGTTCATCAGTTTTTTTTTTTTTTTTACTGCTGAGAATTACTCATTGTATCAATATACCACAATTTATCGAATTATTAATTTACATCTGGATTGTTACTCATTTTTTGGGTATTGTCAGTAATGCTGTTATATTGGTACATGTTTTCAGTATTCATGGAAAAATATATCTAAGGAATTTCTCAGTTATAGGGGAGATATACCTCGTTTGCTTAACTTTTTTTTTATTATTTTTTTATTTCAGCATGTTATGGGGGTACAGATGATTAGGTTACGTATGATGCCCTTACCCTCCCTCCCCCCCAAGTCCAAGCTTCAAGTGTGTCCATTCCTCCGGGGGTGCGCATCGTACCCATTGTTTGTGCATATGCCCGTCCCCTCCTCCCCCCTCCCCCCTCCCCTTGCCCAACATCTAATACATGTTATTCTTATGTGTGCACTTAGATGTTGATCAGCTAATACCAGTTTGATGGTGAGTACATGTGGTGCTTGTTTTTCCATTCTTGGGATACCTCACTTAGTAGAATGCGTTCCAGCTCTATCCAGGAGTATACAAGAGGTGCTATATCACCATTGTTTCTTAAA